>VYXB01004619.1:2009396-2092249 GCA_013397135.1 Pachyramphus minor
AAAAAAAAAAAAAGGCTTTCATTGCTTGCCCCTCCCCACAGAAATAAAGATACAAACAAACAGAATCCATCTTTCTTCCCTCTGCTGGGATGCTCCTGACAACAGTTATTACAGCTCCCAGCTGGGAGCTCACTCTTCAGCGCCGCCTGAAGACTGTCACAGCCACAGGTTCCTATCAGATTAGCAGGAGTAGGAAAAGATGCTGCCAAAATTGTGTACAGCACACTGCACATACAACCCTTCACACGCTGGAGGAGCACTGCGAGGCAACAGCCCGAGATCCATCCCCAGTGTCAAAAAAGCAGCCCATGTAAAGATGAGCACACTCCAGAGATAATGAGTTCCCCAGGGAGGAATCGAACATCCCAGCTTGAAAGAGGTCCGCCAAGAATACGTTGTTATTTACACTCACTTTAGATGTCCACAGCTTTGCTGCAGGAAGATGCAATCTCAATGTTCTCAGGCATCAGCTCCCACCCTCCCGAGCCTTTTACTACTGACCTTCAGTGGCTCTTGAATTGCAACGAGCACTCTTGATAAAATTAAAATGTACATTTTAATGGATCAATCCAGCTTTTTAAAAATCAAGATTAAAAGCCAAGCACTGCAATTGAGAACCGTGGCCAGGCTGCCTGGTCTGATCTTGCTAGCTATTTTCCACTGCAGTAATGCAAAATAAAAGCTAATGCTTTTAAGTAAAATTTCATTGGTGCTTTTTACTTAAACTTGAAGGGAAAAAAAAAAGAAAAAAAAAAAAGGCCAAGAATAGGGTTTGCAGATGGCTGCAGCCTGAGCAGAAGGGAAGGCACTGAGCCCCCTGCTCTATCAGGCTGAGCCCTGTCCATGAGAGCAGCACCACATCCGTCCCCTGCACACAGTATCTTTGGACAGTTGCAAAGCACCACCTTGAATTTGGCTGTCAGGACTAGACACCCATATACTGCAAAAAAATTAATTATTTATCTTGCATGTCCCTAGAAGGTGGCAGGGCACAGCCCATCCCAGGAATCCTGAACTCCTCCTGCAAACTTTTGCAGCTCTGAATTGCTCAGAAAGGGGCTACAGCTGTTCAAAACCTTTTACTTAAGCTTAAGCAGAGGGGAGGTCATTGCAGACCATGCACAGAACAGGAGGAAGAGGAGCATCCAAGAGGAAATGACCAAATTCAGTAATTATGAAGCTAGATAAAACTCACGCTAACAAGATTAACTTGTTATGCCATATGAATAAGCGACCTCTTAAGAGTCTGCTTATTATCAGAGCATCAAAGGACAGTCAGTTTTTTGCACGCAACATATTCCATCCCAACAGTACATTCAGCAGGTAATAACAGAAAGCTGTCGGGCAGAAGCTGCCCTGTGCCCTTCCAGGCACTCCTCTTCCCTGTATGATACATGGGGGTTTCATTTGTTTACTCAATTATTAAGTCTCCAAAAGAAAGTGTTTTCCTCAGGTTTCAGCAAAAGCATCTAGCAAAGCAGGAGCACTGCTTCAAGTGGACCACTGCCTCGCAATATGTGCCCAAATTAGCTATGGCAGAACCAAAGGCTCGTGTTTGGGAACAGGAAACAGGGAAGAACAGCAACAGGTCAGACAGCAGCTCACCCCAAGTAAATTTAAGGCAGGGACACACAAAATGAAGAAGTTGTCGCTGCCCCACCCTTGGGAGTGTTCAAGGCCAGGTTGGATGGAGCTTGGAGCAACCTGGTCTAGTGGAAAGTCTCTCTGCCCATGGCAGGAGGTTGGAACAGGATGACCTTTAAGGTCCCTTCCAACACAGGCCATTTTATGATTTGATTTCTTGAAAACATTAACAAAAGGTGAGTGATTAAAACATCTGCTGCCAGCCCCTACAATCTTTTCTGAGGCCAAGTGAGAAGCAAAGAGGTCCCCTTTCACAACACACCCCTGGTTCCTGTAAGGGCTGTAAATACAGTAAAGCCACAGAGCAGATGACTTTATCTGGGTGTTTCCTTGTGCATTCATGCCCTGAGTTCCCAAGAAGCCCTGTTGTTACATACTGGTGGGCACCAAATGTGCTAAAGGGATCTTTTCTGAAGATGATTATGCAGATACTAAGAAAAAATTAACACCAAGAGAAACTGTAACAGAATACAGAGACAGAGTAACTGAAAAACCAATGCTAATAAACAATGTTTATCGAATAAATGATAAAGTGACTGAGACCTTAGCTAAACATAACTCTAAGAAAAATCAGATCAATGTGTGACTCCCACATCTTTATGCCTTTTGCTTAAGAATCTGTTATGTTCTGCATTGCAGAAGTCATTCTGACCGTATGCTCTGCCAACTTCTGCAATGATTCAGAACTTTAGACATCTAGGAAGATTTGTTATGCAGGGGGAAAAATGAATAGTTACAAATGTTTATTTGTCTTTGAAGCTTTTAGTCTTGATTTAATGTTACAAGTCTGAACAAAAGAAGGAAAACTGTCTTTATGGTTTTATGTACCATTCTAAGAGAAAGTACAAACACCCAAGTGTCTTGAAATCTCACATATATTCAAATATTGTATATTCAAGACAATCATAGGGACAAAAATCTATAATCTGAAATTAAAGGGCAATTGTTTTGTCCTTATGTGACACTTGTGGTTACAGTTTAATGCGGAAAAAAATAATGCTAAGAGGTGACAGGCTTAAAAATGTAAATTGGTAATTAAATTTTAATTAAAAAATGGAAGCAAGAATAAATCTGTACAGCATCAGTTTGCTTTACAGACAATTAATGTTTAAATAAAAATCCCCATCTATTCTGTTAGTAGTAGAAGAGCATCAAGAAATGCAATCACTAGCTGGTAGGTAGGTGGAAGGAGCATTAAATTCTGCAGTAAACATTTATTCTCACTTAAGATGAAAACTTCCACAAATTCGTCCCTGAACATATCGCTTTCCAATACTGAAGGAAATCTCTCGAAGAACATTAATACATAAATATTTGAGATTTAAATGCCACTGGGTCAAAGTGTTAGTGTAATACAATATTACTGTTACACTTTGCATTATTATCGTTATGCTTGGTTTGCATTTTTACAGCATATGAAATCAAATTAGTTTGCTCTTCTGCTAAGTGCACAGTTCCTGGTGACCATTAGTGTGACTCACAGGTCAGGAAGCACCCAGAATTTGGCAAAAATGTGTCTTATTTCCAGAGGTTCCTATTACCTATAAATCTGATTGAAAAGAGTGAGAGGGAGAACAGCATAACATTTTAAAATTAAACTACTACTACCTAAGAAACTTGGAACCATAAAGTTACTTGAGACTGTTGGATGAAGAATAAAAAGTGTTCAAAGCATCAGAACCCTTACAGAATGAGTGACTCTTACTTACCAGAGCAATGAAATTATCTGGCACATTTCCTCGTGGGCTTTCTTTGTATATCATCTTGAGGATAGAAACGTTGCAGAAATCACAGAAACCTTGCTACAGAAATTTTGGGCAGTTCCTGCTGAGTTCCCTAATGAATAACCACATAAATATAAAAATCCTAATCCAATCTTGTGAATACACCTCACAACTATTCCATCCCTGCCTGAGCTGAGCAGATACAATGGTATGACCTCAAAAGGAGTTTAGTATTCCGGTCACAGTGATATTGCTAACATTATTTTTATATCAGTATCATTCATTTTTAGGTAGATTAATTATAATAAATATATGCTATATCAACAGACTTTTCATTATGGTCCATTTAACCTCATAAAACATAATTGATTCCTATTTGCTCTATGTGATCGATGCTTAGTGCTCATTCCTGAGCTGTGTTAGTAAAAGAGACAAGTCAGAGAAGGGCCATCTCTCTGTAGGATAAATAGCATGGTTGATATCCCATGTAGCTCTGATTGTCTGCATAAATATATGTCTATGCACTTATGGAGAACACAGAAATTAATACTGATGCTTTATTAACTCAAAAATCCCATCCAACAACCTATAATTTATAAATCTGTAGTATTTACTAGCTTGAGTTCTGAGGCACATGCACCAGAGGAACTAGACCTTCTCTGCTACATAAATAAAAGGAATATTGGTACAATATTCAGCATGAAGAGCTCCCTTCTCCAGTTCACACTCCTGCCCCAACCCTAAGGATTACTGCTCATAATAGTGGGTAAAGATTTCATAGCCAAGATTTTAATATTTAAATTTAACTGTGAAAGTGGCTTATTCAGTATTTTCAGAATGAAATATTTAGCAGAGCCAGCTAATTTGTAACTTGTTGCATTCAGTTTTAGTGTGACTGATGGGAACAAAATGAACAAATATAGAAAATTAAAATTTCAGCATTGTATTTCTAATGGTTGCTTTCCAGAATTTCTTAATTATACAAAAAGAGGAGGATGTATGTTCCTTGTGCAAACATTTGGAGTGCAGGTTGGCCCTCTGGGCCAATTAAAACCAACTTAATTCAAATCTGAAATAATTTCTGACTTCAACTTACATGAAGATGTATTACTAACATACATGAAGATGTATTACTAGCAAAGACTTCCAGTTAAACAGGTACAGAAACCAAATCATTCTTGGTCAGTTTTTTGTCTTCAGTACACAAAAAAAAATACATTTAATGTTTCTGAGAAACCAGTCTTTGAAAGATCACCTGCCCTGCATTTCTCTTAACGAGTTTATCAATTTTTTAGAACGCCCAGGGTAGAGTAACATTTAATACTACATACTAAATGTTAACCAAGATTTCAAAGCAATAAAAAAATGCCAAGAGACAGCTTCAGATTTCAAGATGCCAAGTTTGTCCAGGCAGCTAATCATCTCCCAGCACAAGAAAAACAACAGGAAAAGAGCTACAGCACCAGGGCTTGGTGATTAACTTAACTCTTGCAGGTAAACGCTTCAGGAGGAAAGTCGAAAGGCACAATTAAGGGATGCTGAAGTAGGATTTCTGAAGAATTCTTGCTGTGAGATGATGCTAGACCCAAAAGCTTTTACTTTCCTCTCCACTAAGGCAGAAGCAATTTCCTTTCATTAGGGACTCTGACGGCCCCTTAGGTCAAGATGAAAGATCTATTTTTTTTTCCCCTGTGTGAATCTGACATGCCAATCACCCAGTCAGCCTCCATGGAATAACATTTGGTAACTAAGGCACAAATAAGCAGACACAGCTGGCCAGCAGCTTTTCAAAGGGGAGCCTGGGCAGAGTCTACAGTCAGTCCACTCCAAACATGACAATGCCTGCACACCCCCTCAGCAAACCTTCACTACATTTCACAAGTGCTAGGGGTAGGGAATTAGCCACAAACCCTGCTATTTGGAAAGCCTGGGCAGGATTCACTCTCCTAAATTGGGAAGTTAGCACTACTCTAGAAGGATGTAAACATCATGTTGATGTCTAGACATCAGAAGAAGAAAAATATTAATTCAATATTTGCTTTAATAGCACACACTGGCCCTTTATGAATGAGAAACAGCTCTGCACAGTGCCCTTCTGTTATGGCAGCTGTGGCTGCTATAGGGCATTAGGGCTATGGGACAGAGTGCTCACTTCAGTCTGGACACTGAATTACTCTCACATGCAAGAGGGGCCCAGGACAAACACTCACGTACTACACACTCAGACAGCTGCATGAACTCTGCAGGAATGCACTGCACATCTGTGTGTACACTTTGCTCTTAACGACTGAAACATGGATTTTACTGTTTTACTTGAAAATTTGCAGCCTGAAAAGTGGTGTTTCATCAGCATAATGTCTCTATGGGTCATGAAAAGCAACCTCAAAGGTTATAAGGGGTCAGAAATTGTAGGTGTTACATAAGTGAAAAAAAAAGAATGACTACTCCTGTTCTCACTGCTCATCTGCTGTTGTCCTTCAAGGAAGTATTTCCTGCCAGCTTCTCAAATCACACCGGTCAAAAACTCAATAGTGTTACTTCTGAGATTTTTGCTCCCCCCAACCCCCCCCAATTCCTTAGGCAGTTAAACGTGTAAGGCACCCCATCTTTCAGCATCAAAAGAAATGAAGAGCAAAGCCATCAGCAGTTTGGACAATTCTTTCCATTTCTCTCTCTCATCACTGTTATCTTCCATTACTTATCCTGAAAAAGTCACCCGGCTAAAGGACTTGCATCCATCGCACAAAAGCATTCCCATCCCTCCGAGCCCAAGAATGGTCCCTGCCTGAGAGAGCCCCTTTGCAGCCAGAGACAAGCAGCTCACCAGGGCTCACAGTGGCTCTCACGGCATCTCACATGAGCACTCAGCCCCAGGCACAGCTCAGGGCTTGCCTGGCTTTTCACAGGCTGTATTTGAAGTTTCCCACATCCCATATCCAGTGGGTGTGGGAACTCGCACCAGAGCAGCAGAACTCATCTTCCGGCGCCATTTTCCATCTGCACAAGGTCAGAAAGCTGTATCCTGGTATATGGGGTCATAAAACTGGATTTAACATAAAACTGTGAATCTGCAGGGATTCACATCTCTATCTGCACAGTCTATTTGCCCTAATTGCTGCTTTGACTCAGAGATATTCCAGCATTTGTCAGTTTAAACAAAACTTTTAACACTGTTTGAATGCATCTAAATGCATTCAGAAATATAATGAAGTCCCACTTCCCCCAAAAGTCTGCGTCTATTGCCCCTAAATAGTTCAGCTGAGGATTTCTTTGAATTTATAGGCAGCAACTCAGTCACATATTGCTTTCCTAAATGCCTTATACAAGCAAAAACACATAACTAAGACATGAAGAGTTCAGCATAATAGCAAACCAATGCTTCATAAACAGCAGTAATTTTATAAAGCATCTTTTAAAAAGAAGTTTTTAAAATAAAATAAAATTTTTCTTCATTAACTGAAGATGACCAAAGCCAAAGTAATGAATTCCCTGAGCTACAGCATTTCTCACAGAGCACTGCTTGGCTATGTCCCCTTTAACTTGCTGCACAGAAGCACCACAGAGTCCAAAACTCAAATTTTAACAAAGTGTTGTGTGTGATTTTGGATCAACAAGGCAGCGTGCTAACCCTCTATCAAAGCCAAGTCTACTCCTGAAATACAGTCTACATTTTCTAGGCCAAGGGCTTTCATTGAGAAAATGCAAGGTCATGCACTGTGGTTCAATTTACAAAATTAGCTACTGATCATTATTTATTTGCACTGCATCAAAATTGAGAAAATACGTGATGAGTCACATCCATGCATCGGAAAGCAAGAAAAAGACATTGAAAATACTTTAAATTTAACACCTACAAAAAGGAACAAAATATACAACATTTTGATTATTTTCCAAGTTCATGATAACTTGCAAATATAAAAGACTTGCAGATTGTGTGGGAAGTTAAATGGAACATTTCATTTTACCAAACTTGCCAAGATCAGCTGTCTTTATGTAACATTTTCCAGTGCTGGTAATTCATGTAAATGAACATATATGCTTTTTCTGGGGAGAAAAATTAAGAAGGTGGGTGAGGGGAGGAAGGAAGGAAAAAAAAAAAAGAAAAAAAAAAGAGGAAGAAAACAGTCCTAATAACTCAGATAACAGCTTTTAAATTTTAAACACACACAAAAGTGTGCTCCAGTGAAGCCTTCTTTACCTCTACAACATCATGTCCCTAGGGTATTAAATGCTCTTAATCAACAGTTGTTCATAATGGTGTGTCACCTATCAAGATAAAGTCTGAATAAGAAAACATCTGTTACATTCCTCATTAGGAAACTGGTAACATAGTTTTTGAACATGTAAAATTTGACTTTTAATTACCCTCTTACACCTTCTGTTCAGCTATTAACCAGCATTAACCCATAAGTCCATTTAACACATTACAAACTATAAAACTAAGTCCTATAATGTTTCCATATGAATAAGACTGAGAAATTTTAATATAAAATGAATGTCATCTATTTTGTAGTTTTTGAATCAAGTTATGACTTCTGCTTTTGGGTTGGAAAAAAGTAAGTTGTGCTACCTTAGACAAAACAGCTAAGAGCAGCTGGACACGGATATTGCATTAAACTTAGACATAGTTTAAGCAGCAACACATCCCAGGAACAAACACATTATTTTCCATGGTGAAGTACCAGCTATTCCCAGTCACATCAGTGCTGCAGTAATTAGGCAGCAGTTACTCCATGTTTTTGAGAGGTTAACTGACCCAGCCCATGCTTGTGAGGGTGCTCACAGCCCAGGGAATCAAATCCAACCACCTCAGCCTCCTCGCCCTGACAGCAAATTGTGGTCCAGCCTCACCTAAGCTACCCAAGAGAAACACTACATCAGTCATCTAGGATTCTTCCAAAACCAAGACAGAAACAAGAACCTAGAAGGAGCATCTAAATCTATAATTACCTTAGAAAAAAAGGTGTTTGTGTAATTTTCTGCTTTTACAGTAACACTCAATCAAAATGAAGTCAGCTTTAGTTGCTTTAGTTGATTGTTTCAAACTCTGATATGTCCAAAACCTGACATGGGACAGATTTAACCTTGATCTGTCCTAAGCTCACAGACGCATAAGAAGAATGGAAATAAAAATTTATGTCACTGCTAATGACATTAATCAGCTCAATTCTATCTACTGGCAGCTCCTTGCTGCTCATCAGAAAGCACAGTACACTGCCATTTCCAAAACTTACTTCAAGCACCCGATCCTGCAGTGATTTCACAAGAGAAAAGCAGCTACATCCCACCATTACTATGTGCCAGCCAGAGAATGCACAAAGGAATTGCCTCATGCAAAAGCTGCTGAAAGGATTGTGATGCTGCAGGGAACACAGAGCCTGCAACAACCCAAAGGATCTGCCACAAGCTGTGCAGCAAGAAAAACCACACCATTAAAAGCAGGAAATATCTCAAACTTATACATACCAGGGTTTGTTAGTAACACAAAAAAATATGAAAGTCATTTTTGTTAGTCTTCACCTACTTTTCCAAAAACTCTTAACAGAAGAAATGACAATTTTTAAATGCTGAAGCATTGCTGTTAAATTTCTCCCATCAACTACAGCAGCAGTCTAATGCCTGTAGAACCATAGTGACTTTCCATCAAAGCTAAAACAAGAAAGAATGTTATTGCGAGACTATCAAAAAACATAATTTAAAACTGCACTGCAATTATACTTCTAAGCAAAAGGCCAGGAAGCTACTGTTGTATTAAAAATGAAAGCTACATTCCTGTACAGTCACTTGGCTATTCAGAAGTGAGAGGCTACAAAAACAAGGATCAAAATCTTCACATAAGCAAACGACTTCTGATGAAAGAGATGAACATGCTTATCCAGTAAATCTAGACAAGGGGCAAGAGGAGATCAGCACCAGGAGGCGCTGGACTTCCAGATGCGGAAAACAAAGAAGAACAAAAGAAATATTTACTGTGAAGAATTTGGAAATAACTAGGCAAAGCATAAAAAGTTCAAGGAATTCCTAAATGGTATTTTTCCCATTTTTATACTATCTGGGATAATCACTAAGAAGATAAAAGGGCTTTATATTTAATGTCACAGTAGTTCTTTCTAGGACACATCTATATCCAAGCAGTCTGTGGCTGTTCTCCACATTCCTCTAAGACTCCATCCTCAAGAATTCACAATTTCTTTGCTGAAAACAAAATGATTAAAACGTGTCAGAAAAGAGCAGAGAAGAGGTCTCCAATTTCTGCTGTACCTTCTCTGTCAACCTCTCTGCAGACTCCAATTCCTCTATAAATCTCAACCCTACGTAATCCCTTTCAGAGTTCAGTGGCTCCTGGCCAACACAGCCCACATTACTCAGAGAACACAACAGATACATTCTTCACCCTCACAATATACTTAAACTTGGGCGCCCAGTAATTTGGCCAAAGGCAGGGTTGCATTTATCCAACTGCTCAAGCAACTCCTTGTCATTTTGGCACAAGCACTTTACAACTCAATTTACAAGAAAAGTGGCAGTTCAGTTCCAGCTGCAAAGCTCCAAGAGTAATATTAGGAAAATAAGAACCATATTTCACCTTTTATTGGCAGGGTACACACAGCACTTCATTAGTTTACTTAGCACCCAGGAACTACATGCATGTATCGATTGGTGTCTTGATCAAGCTTTCACTTATTTAAAAGAGGCCAGTCCCCCCACAGATCAGTCTTCCAGACCAGACCAAAGGCAGACATGTAAATAAAGAAATAAAAGCCCAGAAAACTCAGAAAAAAAGAAACAGGCGATCACTTATTTACACTTAATTAAGCATAAACTAACTCCCCTCCTCCTTTGGGAAGGATATAGATAAAATATGCATGGAAATAAAAGAATGGCTGAGTAATCGTTGCAGTTCAAACAATATTTCACAAGCAAAACAAGTGTGATAAGATTCAGTAGCCTGTGGCAGACGTTTCTTTGAGTGAACAACGAGATCGTATTTTCATACTTTTGGCCATCTCTGTAGTCCGAGGCAAGCCGCCAATTCCTACTCCACTGTCAACCCCCAGACCTAATGGAGATGAAAGGCAAAATACAGCTCTGTTCCAAACTGCATTATTAATTCCAGCAGGGCCACATTCGGGCTGACAGGACTCAGGCCATAATTTAGCCATTAGCACTAGAACCAGAAGGATTTGTCTACCCAGAACTGCAGGACTATGGGCCACGCTCTTCCCTTTCTGTCTAATCAATATTATATTTTGTGTTGTCTCATTGGGCTAATGGAGGAACAGCTGCAGCACTGGTTTGAAGAACACTTTTAGCAAAAGGCAAAGACAAGATTCTCCTTGTAGACTATCAGTAGTCACAAACCTCATCCCACTTCTGTTTTTCTGCTAGAATCCCTTGGTCAAATTAAGCTTTGTTTTCTCTCTACCAAGATCCAAAAAGAGCACATAATACATTAAAAAAAAACAACACCAAAACTGTGCTGGCAAAAGCAGTTCTGCCTATACCTTGGGCTTTTCATACCTCTGCAATGCTGCAGGCAGCTTCCTGTATCAAAACACAAACCCCTTCAAAGATAAAATACTATATTGCCCTACTGCAATATAACGTAACTTTTATGATACAAGTATAATTTATCACGTGACCCTGAAATTTTTTACTTGCCTCCAAGCCATTTCCCACAGGGAGTTGTGGAGCAAAAGGCCTGCAAATCCACCCCCATTAATTTCCTCCTGGAAATACATTTACCTTTCCATGATTTCCAACAACTTTCAGGCGGTCATTAAAAATATGTCTAAATGCAAGCTACTGCAAAACAACTTCCTTCTCCACTTAAATGGATCTTCCTTGCCAGAATGTCTGCTGGAGCTGGGGAGTTTAATGAGACAATCACTTTCATCCATATATTGTTTGCCCTTCAGCCTTGGACATCACTTTTTCTAAGGACCTGAGTGGGCTACAGGTATTGAGCAGGACCAAGGTCACAAAACTCAAGTTTTACACTTCTGCAAACTGCAAGATGATACTTGGTAGGATGAAAGCTTTATCTCCTTCACAGCTCAACTCACAAAGGCTTCAGACTTGACAATTTTCTTCTGTGATTTCTCTGAGGACCTTTCATTTCACTCCCCAACCTTTTCAGATCCAGTCTGCTCTCACTGGCTTAGTCAGAGCCTGTAAGCAAGAAGAGCTGAAGATTTTAAGCATCTCTGTATCACTGCTTATTTTAATTTGGTTTTGTTTTTAAAATAACAGTATAGAATGACCAGCATTACCCTGACTTTAAAACTGGCTGCTGTAGTTCATTGTTTAATTACTTGATGAAGAGGTCCCTAACTGAGAGCTTCTGTGATCCTTAAAAGGTAATATATGGTAGGGTTTTATTAAATGTTGAAATACTTAGGTGAATGCAGTGACCGAGACAAATCTAGAGAATTTAAATTCAGAGCAGTAACTTTATAGATTAAACAGCTGCTTTAAGGCCCCAAATTATTTCAAAATAAATTTTATTGATTTTTTTCCCCCCCACATTTTGAAATTAAATGCTACTGTCAGCTCCATATAAGCTCATCTCTGCAAAGGTTTCTCACGTACTACGAAATCAACTTAAATTAAATTCTAATCCATTTGAATCAAACTGGTACAAATCCTGATAGGTTATAAATGAGGGTGAATGAACTTAAATGTGTTTCCACTTAACTTAATTTGCAACAATACAACTTACTTTTACCTAAAATAAGCATATCTTAGATGAGGCAGCACCAACATTTTAAAATAAATACACATTCATCCAGTACACTAAGTTGATGCAACCCTTTTTCAAAAAAGGAAACAAAGAGTAGTAACAAATAGACAGGTTTTTCCATGGAAGGAATCTGACACTGACGGGATTCCCACTCAAGACAGATGCTCAAATCTTAATTTATCCAGGAAAAGGAGTTTAAAAGTTATCTGTGGTTAACTTGAAAATAAACAAGTCTGGTGACCAGCAGCTCTTGCCACCTGTCTTGCACCAAAAATGACTGCAAAGATGTGTATGAGGATCTCGCAGCACTGTGCAATAAACAGCAGATGAAATTCAATGACAATCAATGCAGAATCAACACTAATTATATATGGACTTGAAATTAGCTGTTAATATTCAAGGAAGACTTCAGAGTAATCACTTAGACTGGCAGTTCTCTCTGTGTCACCTCCATGTTCCCCAGCAGTCTGAAGGCAAACAGAATCCAAGGAATTACTATTAAAGAATTAGAGAAGAGTGAAACACCATCACAGTCATCTTAAGAACTCACATCCTGAATGCTGAGAGCAGTTCTGCTTGCTCCTCTCAGAAAGGATGCAGAAGTGATCAGGACAGGCATGAAGGATGAGCACGGATATGCAGTGGCTTCTGTTTCCAAATGGCGAAAAAAATCTGGGCCTGAACAAGAGATGATTCAGGGTGGAGAGAGAAGAACATACTAGCAGTCCTTAAAAATCAGAAATTGAATGGATGAGCTGAACACAGAGCTACTGTACACACTTTGTGCCAACACAAGCACTCCAGGGCATCAGGTGGACACTTCTTCCTTTGGCCAATGCAAGCATTGCCACAGGACACGGCAGAGGCCAAAAATATTAAAATGGTGCGAGAAATCAATTCAACAAACGCTTAAGAGAAAATCCAATCAAGGGATATTAAAAACGATTATGTAGCTACAAGATCTGGCTGAAGAAGCCCCTCAGCCCCAGAGCATCACTGTCTGGCAGGGCAGGTCCCAGACACATCAGTAGCCCATCTTATTGAGTTACCAAAAGCCACAAAATACGGGGTTAAACAGACCTCTAGTCTGACCTCTACAGTCTAGTATTTTCCTATGAAGAGCTATGAAGCTGAGATACATTTAATTGTGGTGCAATGGGATCACACACTAAAAATAGTGATATCCAAAGCTCCATCACCTGCACAGGAATAAGCAGAAAATGTAAAGAGCCACTTGGATGCAATGTATAATTCATGCAAATTTTGCCATCTAAGCTCTTTAGGCTTTTCTTAAATAAACAAATAATTCATCCTCCACATCCTCTGCAGTCAGAAGCTTGTACAAATTACGTTGATACGCTGGCAAAAGTCGGAGCCCAGCTGAGCACAGGGTCCAATCATGTCCTCTGCAAAGAGAGGAAGAGAGATTTCTTTCCTCACAGAGCCAGCAATATCAAAAAAACATAGCAGAAGGATCACAGGAGACTAGAAACAGAGATAAGGCAGCTCTTCCTCCTCCAAACCAGAGCATCAGGAACAGAATTCAGTTTTTCTACTCAATGCCTGTGCACTTCTTCCAGATTTTCTCAAAAAGAGACAAGATTGGATCTTTCCACAAGCGCAAACTAACTGTGTCTAACTTCTGCTACTTCTAACTGAAGAAACATGGTCCACAGAAACATTTTTATTTATTTCACATATGCATAAACCATGATGGACACCAACAATAACACTGTTGTATCTTTCAGGCAATTTAAATGGAAACCATGTCCATTAGTCTTGGGCTAGTGCTGTGAAACCTCAAGGGAGAGGAAACACAAGTTCGTACAAAGAAGCACAAGATGTGTACGTAAAGACATCTGGTACAGCCTTCTCAGATTTCAGACTTCAGCACTGTCAGTGATGAACAGTAAAAGAAACCTTTTCTTGAGGGGTCTGATCCTTCACTGTTTTTTTATCATAGAATTTCTACTGTCCTGAGACTATCACAAAGCACACGATAAAGAAACAGACACCGCCTGCTCTGTAACTCAAAAAAAAAATCTGACTTCTGAGAGAACAAAATGTCCAAATTCCAGTAAAAAGAATAAGGTCCACAGATACCTCAGTTGGATTTTGAGAGGTTTTTTCCCTTCACATCTGCTTATATTTACACAGCTACCTTACACCTTAAGCAACAGGCAACACAGACAAGGTCCCAATAGTGTAAACCAGCAAGTGATTCTGCCTCAAACTCTGCAAACACGTTGGTTGGCTTTTGATGTTTTTCAAAACATTTTGGTATAACCTCTAACACCCAGCTTCAAACAGTCTAAAGGCAACATAAAGTAGTATTCCAATCTGAAAAAAACCCAGAAATATGAGATCTCTCACAATGATGCAGTCTAGCACTGCTTTAATTTCAGCGACAGCACGAATGAGTCACAGGTAATTGCCAGGTAACACGAGGAACACAACTGCCTTCAGTCAGCACCATAGTCCCAATGCCAGCTGCAAGCAAGAAGTAGTTTTCTGCGATGGGGAAACAACTCAGACAAGCAGGTCAGAGATAATCAGAGCCAAGAATTCATATTAAAATTATATTTGACATGAGAAAAAATATAAGTGAAAATATTTGATGAAAGGATTTCCTTATTACAAATAAATCAAAATAATATTCACTGTAAGGGTTCCTATTCTTCAAATTAAGAAGAACCTTTATTTTGCAATTAGCACAAGCAAAAATGGATATATACTCCTCCTTAGAAAAATATTGTCTTTCACTGCTCTAGGCAGTACTAACTGTACACTGGTTTTGTCCCAGTTTGCTCTGAAAAATCTGCCAGACTACAGATCCATTTCTGAGAAAGGTGTGAAGTCCAACTCCTAGCATCTGATAGAAAGATGCAGCAGTATCTCTTTAAATACTTAGTTTCCTGTCTAAAATTAATACTGGAATATCAAAAGAACCCTGTGACACCTCCAGTGAACATTCTCTCATACAAGAGTCCCAATTTTAACAACAGAGATCTCAGGAACTACTCTCACTTAATGAGCCTTGGCAGCCATTCAAATTAAACACTCTATTGTGCAAGGAGCTAATTATGCTGAGATTAAACCCAGAGAATGATAGGGACATTTACTGTACTTCTGGCAATTATAAGAGCTCTCAGTATTGGAGAATACAGCTTGTATTTCATAATTCTGAAAGATGTCCCTGCTAATCCAATAAAAAAAATGCATGTGCATGCACACACATACAAAATTAATTAAATTTAAAAATATTTTTCAACTATTTCTGACATATATATACATTCACAAATTATTATTATTATTAATATTATTTGTTTTACCCCATTTCTCTTGTATCTCAATGTTCATCCTGTATCGCTCATATTCATTTGTCATATCCTCCTTTATTTCTCTGATAGGTAATTAATGTTCTCTCTTTCCCTAGGAAATCTAAACTAACGACAGTAAAATATTTGCTCATTTAGTATTCTAATTAATTTTTACAGTATCTTCCCTGATAGTGCCCCTTGCTTTCCCAGAAAACCAAGTGGTCAGTTACCTTTTTTACTGCTACCCAAAGAACACACGCAAATATACGGAGTTATCCTTACTTGGTACACACAGACAAGAGCACTTTTGAAATTTCGGGGATAAAACCTGTCATAGGATGATTTCCCACGTTCTAGTCACAAATGTCTACACAGAAGAGATTTCATTATAGAACATAAAACCCTCTAAGTCACCATAAGAGCCTGGAGAGGCTGAAGACAAGTGAACAGCAATGATGAGACTGTAGCTAAAGGTGTTCAGCATCTCACAGGAGCAAACCCTTGCACACACGATGGGAAGCTGGGTAGCAAAATAATGGAACCTGGATTTGCAACGGATTGTGCATCCTGTGGTTAGCTCCACCAGTGTCTAATAGCCTGTGTAATCTGATTTAAGGTTCCCCCATCCTGTAGTCAAGGCACAGCAACAGCTGTTTCCCCAGGGGATTTGCTGGCGTCTAATGAAAGCACAGTCCCTGCAGCACCATTCCTTTCAGGGAGAGGCATCAACAGAGCTGTGTTTCTCTAACTTGGCTTTGGTTTTCATGAAACTTGTCAAACTGCAATATATTGAACACTCCTAACCCTGCTTTTCCTGTCCCATCACATTCTGGAGCCATGCCAGCAGATGTAAAGATATTTGTGAGGACAGACAGGTGGACAGAATCATCAGCCTGAGAAATTAAGCCACCTGATCTGGGCTTCAGGTGGTGAAATTGGTCAAAAGCAATTTTTCAAGTATTCAGGCAGACTGGATCACCCAGCAAAAGGAAGGCAGTCCCTATTACCTTGAGCCAGCAGGGTTCCCTTGAGGGAAACTCTCCAGAAGTGGTAGAGAAAAGCCCTTGTTCCCATGGGCAGCCTTCACACACAAATTCTGCAGTATTTCTTTTTCATATTTTATTCTCTATCAACATACTGTTTTGCTTGAAATGGAAAAAAAAACAAATGCAAAAGGCCTGGCCTCTCTGGGGCTGATGGGCACAATCAGGGCACAAAATGAGTTGTATCTGCAAGTAATGATTAGTGAGACATGTCTCCAGAGGGTTGGAGGCAAAGCACGGTTGCTATTATTAAATGTAGCTTACCGTAAAACAAGATAAATCAGGAAGAGTTACAGGTAATTATTTGTGTGTTGTCATTGGTCAATCAACAAACTGCATTTAAGAATCTGTGATAAAGTGATTTCATAATTAACTGCTCATCACCAGCACTTTTGGAGAGAATAGCAGGGCTGAGCTAATTGTTTCAGTAAAACCAGAAGATAAACAAATTACAAGTGTCGAGAAATAGGTGGCACAGCAATACACTGAAGGAATGCACTTTCTAAGCTTGCACTTTGCTCTGTTCTTTATATAGTTTCGTTTCTGTTGCAAAGCAGGCCCACAGAATGCACCTGCTAAATGTCATCCCATTTATGAGAAACATCCACACTCGGAAGCACTCAGGAAGAGGTCTCTGCATTCCCCCACGGTGGTATTCTAACATTTCACTTTCCACATTTACTGCTGCCTTTCCTCACATCACCTCCTGCCACCCCCTCAGTTCCCGTATTTCTGATGACACAAAGTGCTGGGAACAGAGCAGGGACAGCCAACCCCAAGCAGCACGACCCCAAGTGTGATTCCACTTCCCCTTCCAGCCTGGCTCCGTTACAAGAGCATCAGTAATTACAGAATCAGCATTAAGCCTATTACACTGTGGGACAAACCCCTATTTAAAACTTGTACCTTTTTAATTCTGGAAGAGCCACATCCCAGCTGGTGCAAAGCCTCTGCTGATGCCCCTCCTGCTCCACCAGCAGCCCTCCCACAACATTTCAGATCATTTGGCTGCTGTTATAATCCCGACTTTATCAATATCACCTGGAAAACTCCGGCCACAAAGCTGTCTCAGCTGAATACACAGGTTTTGGTTTTTTGTCCCTTCCAAGGTTTTAAATGATTGCTTCATGTAAATGAAAATGCATAACTTGATGAAGACAAGTATCTTAATAGGTTGGTTTCATAAAATCTTGGGTACATTTTGAAAAAGGAAAAGATTGCAGAACAACACCACTGTGGAAAACTTTCCTCTCAATTATGTAGTCAAAAGCTTTCAAAAAAGGAATGAATTTGATTAATTAAAAATTTATCCAACTCTTACATGTCACGATTCCCAACAGTTGTTTCTCCTGCCAGGATGCAATATCTGTGTTTGAAAACCTTTATGTAACTTCTGAATTTTTCCATCTAGCTCCAGCAAGCTGATATAACAACACAGTCTTCTGTGTCCTTGCACACATATTGGCAGTGAAGTGTGAACGCTGCATGGGAATAGCTTAAAATATTTCTTTAATATTTTATCATAACTTCAATTGATGTTCATTTGAGTCCCCTCCAATCTCAGGTGTTGGCAGACAGAGTTTTCTCCTTTTAAACAACCAGGAGATGGAATTTTCTGGTTTGTTTTCCCCTACAGCGGATGTTCTCATATCTAAAAATATTTCAGTTATTTTTCTATTCCTCACCTCTTCCTTGGAGATTGACTGCTTACTTGCATAGTATTTTTAAAATAATGATGTTTTATTTTTTTCTCCTTGGATAGACAGACAGGTTCTAGCATTTTTTATTTATATGACTATTACATGTAATTTGATAATTCCCTAGTAAGAGATGGGTAATTCTCCTTAAAGCAGTATGTGGATTGTCAAAGCATTTTACTTTTAAAAAAGCAAACACATTAGAAAAAAAATACCAGATTAGGTAAAGAACCAACATTCTACGGCCATACACCAATAAAACTCTTCTCCATCTATTCTCCAGTCTGCTGTAATTGAAGCACAGTTTCCCAGATTAATAGATACAGTATCATTATTTAATCCTCTCCTCAGTGACAGGGTATAATGATCTGATGAACATGCTACTTAATGGACTACCTGAAAGTATTCAAATCCCATAGTGATGAGCACAGGCTAGAAAAATATAGAAAATATCCTAGAATAGAATGAGAACTGAGAAAGAAATCAGCATGTAAGGGACAAGATTTACTCAGGGATATATGAGGCCTTTCCTTATCCATAAGCATTCCCATTTTTAATTCCTTTATTAACACTTTTATTGTTGCCACAGCTTCATGTGAATGCATTGGTATCATACCAGGAATAATCTAAATTATCTTGCAGAGCAAGGCTGATAACCTGCCACAAATTAATATTAGCTCAGCAACTTGGCAGTTTGTGTATATAAATTACCAAAGATACATGGTGCCTCCCTGTTTCCATATAAATATAATTTACAATAGATTTATTACTAATATTAAAATGCACACTAACCCTGCAGGAATTATTTATTTGTTTTTAATTTCAAGAAGGCAGAAGTTAATTTGTCAGCCACACAGGCTCCTGGCTCGATAGTTGACTGGTGGGCTCCAAGAGTTCCTACAAGACATCCAGGCCAATCTACCCCTGAGTGACTGGGAAGAGATCAGCTTAACTTTGCAAGGGGAATTACCCAAGCTGCTGGGAAGTCAGTCCTGTGCTTCTGCCAAGGACAAACATTATCAAGGATTTCTTGGTGTTGAAAGTGCTAGAGAAGTTTCTATACCTCTCCTACAGAGGGACTATACAATACTTCCAGCATCCTTAGAATTTATATGAATAGGAAGATGCTGGCATCCAGAACTGCAACAACACAGTTCTGTAGAATTCCCTACACAACCACTCACAACCACTCACTTCAGGATGCCAACCCTCCAAAAAAGCCTGAAGTTACACAGCTGACTGCATAGCACACAGTAAACATAGTCAGACCTGTGTGGATCTTGCCACCTGTCTACAAAAGTCAGAATCAGTTTATCCAAAGGAAAAAAAAAACCAACAAAAACAACAGAAAACAGTCCATGGACAGCAAATGCAACTTCTTATAATGACTGTGAAATGCTGACATAAACCAAACCTCCAAAACTTTACTATTCTAGAGAGGGAAACACTGAATTACCTACATCTTTACATCTTAATCAAGTACCATGTTAACTTTGGTTTTAATTACTGATTAGATTAAGACCATCAGGACTGATTTATTATACAAAGAGTGCGGGATTCCTTTAGGTTTTGGTTGTTTCTATGTAAAATTATAAAAGGACATATAAAATGAAGTCTTTACATCTAGACACTAATCAAAAACAGAAGAGAATTTGTCATAAACATTTTGTAAACAGCAGCTCATATAAAAAGCCATTTTTTTAACACATTCCCAATTAGATCAGCAGTATACATAAACACACACACGCTGTACCGTGCTGAACTCCTACCCAAGGACTGCTGTGTGTTTTAGCTTCCAATTCAACCTCTTTTTACCACATTCTTGATATGTGTCTTGCCTGCTCTCTTAATTTTCACCTCATGCTTTCCTGCCTAGTAGAATTCATGTGAAGAAAATGAGCATTTTCACAGAGTTTATTAATAGAATAAAAACATGCTTTGAAATTTGGGGTTTTTTTATTTAATTTAGTAACTCGAACATGTAATTATACTAATTCACTTGCAAAAAAAAAAGGAAAACATAGTGGTTTTCAAATGCTTTGCTTATTAAAAATACCGTAATCACTGTTTTATTTAAAGAGTCATTTTGTTATAAACAAGTGCGTTTCATTTATTTTGTAGATAAAAAGCCAATGATAAGCCACTCAAACATAGCCATGGGTATAAAGTTATTAGAAGCTACTGTCAATAAATATCTATAATATGACTGAATATGCACAGTCATGCTGTTTGCAAACAGACAGAGGGCAGAAATTAAACTGTACAGCTGGCCTGGCATACAATTTACTGAGGATTAATAGCAAATGCTTGATGTTGGATATGGGTGTGACTACACAACTGCCTCCTGTGTTTGTTCAATGTCTGCGTTTCAAGGTGAAGTTGCAGAAACAGGGTTGTGTCCTAATGCAGAAACATGAGATGCATTATCATGAAAATCTTTAGGGACATGAGAATTACCTCTTGTCAGCTCCTATATTTTGGCAAGTTAAAATAATGATAACCCAAGTTTTATTTCCAATAACAGGTGCAGCCTGAGGGCAACAATGCAATTCTGTCTTACGCCTCACTATCCCATTTGCCAGTCTCCATGATGATCTCCATCTGCTTGGCCCTTCCTTTAAGGTTCTCTTTAGATTTTAATTTGTGCCTTTCAGTCAAGTTTCTCACCACCTGGCAAATAAGAGAATGAAAATCCCAGACACAACCTCATGTGTCCACAGTAGATAACACTGAGGCATTGGTTTGTAAGGAGGCTCATTAGCCTGGGGGCTTCACAAACAAATGGTCCTAAACAGGAACTCGCTCCCTAAGACTGAAAGGTGCTGGGAATTGAATTAGCTGAGGTAACTTTGCAAACTGTTCCCCAGTTCTTCCATGCCAGGTACACAGTACTGTTGGCACACAGCCACCCTCTGGTGCATCCATCAGCAAAAAGAGCATCCAGAACCCTGACACAGCTGCTCCTGGATAGATGACATGAGAACTTGGGAACATGAGAAATGCTCAGACCTACAGTCCATGACTCTGCATCTTTTTTATCTGTGGGACTTCAGCTCCTGTGTGCTAGTTTCCATCGCTCCTTTCATGGATCAAAAGACCTGAGGTGTTTCCTCTCTGAAGAGGAAAGTTACTGCCTGCTCCTTTGGAAAGGGGGCTAAAACATCACCCTGTTTCACCCAAGTCACACTGAAAACATCAGAATGGCACAGCTAACATCAAGGCTAAAATTAAACCAGTGAGAAAAAACCAAGAAATATGTGATTTCCATACAAAGAAAAAACCCCCAAACAACCCCATCATTACAGCTTACTAAAGGATCACGTTTCATTCTCAAAAGTTTGAAAACATCAATACATAACAGATGACGTTAAGGTAGCACATTTCATACAACTCACATTTCCCATCTCAGAAAAAATGACAGTCTCTATCACAAACTCCTTTTGATCAAAGAACAATGGCTTGAACAGAAAGAGCTTCCAGGGCTGTTTGTCCATACAATTAGAAGACTTATCTCAATTTTCAGTCAGCTGCATTTAATGACCAAACTTGTGTCCCTTTTCAGACAGTTAATAACTCAGATTATCTTTGCAAAAATTGTTCTAACAAAGGTTGCTAATATGCTAACCCACTCTGCGATATTTTATTTAATTGGTAACCCCAGTGGTTTTAGGTATGGCATGAAACCATCCTTTGAGAGACGTGGAGATAATTAGGATTGATTATAGGACTCAAAGAAGTACGAACAAAGACAGACAAATTATAGTCTAAGAGAAAAAAATGGGAGGTTTTTTCTGACAATAAAGTTTCTAAACCACAAAGTCCCAAAGAAGTGGGAAAAACATATTCTGAATTGTCAAAGATCACGATTTTGTCTGAGAAGCATTTTCTGCTGTACAGCTGCGTGACTGACGTGGAGCAGTATCATTTTGTACCTGTATCTGGGATGCTATTTATTATATTTTATTGACTTGAATTTTATTTCTCTTTACTCACACAGACTTGAAGCACAGCCAAGTTATTGCAATGAGAAAATAAAAGCATATGCTGCTCTAGGTGGTTCTGCAGGGTGTAGAGCAGGTGACTCTGAGGCAGACCAGCCATACTCAGTGGCCAAAAAGTATGAAATTCTGAGCAATTTAAATTTTGAACAATTTCCAAGAAAGAGTGGGCCAAGACAAACTCCTATGTCCACCCTCTAATTTCAGTAGCATTTTTAGAACAACAATCTACTCTGGAAGTCAACCAGAGGATTTGTTCCACTGCATTAGAATTTAACTACATGCACAGCCTTTTCACATCCCTCGGGGGTGGGCTAAGCTCAGTTTGACCTATGTTTGGTTAGGTGAAGAGCATACTTTCTGTCTTGAGTGTAAGGCAAGGATAATTATTTCTTACAAACACTGTTCTATCCATATTCCCAAGTACCTGCTCTTTTGTTAAGCATTGCTGATCCCTTCTCAACTTCTTACAGGAATAGGTTCAGTTGTAAAGCAACCAACGTGACAAATAAGCAGAACAAAGAATAAATCCATCTCTAGCCAGCTTCAACAGTCACCCTCCAGAGCAACTCAGCAAGAGTGTGTCTACCAGTGGGAGGCCACCACTCCTTCCATACAGGTACAATCTTCCTCCTGCCAAATTAAATTCTCAAGTAGTAACACTTCAGCCAAACTGCAAAATGGAGAATATTTTGACTTACAATAGATTTGCAGCAGTTTAACTGCAGCAGTATGATTAAGACCAATAAACCTGCTGGCATTTTCTTAAATTTGCTCAGCAGCTCCTGTTGTGTTAGCAATGCTACAGTGGTAACACATTCTAAGGAAATTGCAACAACAACCCCAAGACTAAGCCAACAATGAGCTCTCCCAGGTTCCTCCAGCAAACCTGGGAGAAATTCATGTTTTTAAGGACTGTTTCAGCAGAAACAAGGCAGAAATTTGAAGTAGGCACATAATCAGCTTGAGGATTTCTTGAGTAAATCTATCAGCAGCCATCATCCTTCCTCTCTCCTTGTCTGGCTGCTGAACTGAGTATTTTCCCTTCAAGAATCAAACACCAGTGACCTACTTTTGACTTAAGATATCAAAGATATCAGGCAGAGTTCATCCACACTTCATTGCATTGAATGTGGCCTGAAATGAGAGAGTCTGGGAGAGGAAAAGTAACTTAGGTTTCTAAAGCTGGAATCAAACCAATGAACTTACTCCAGATTTATAGCAGAGTAACTACAAATGAAATTGGAGCGTTTTCTCTGGTTTTACAGCCAGTGGAGTGGCATAGCAGGTATCAGGCCAGCTGCCACAGACCATATTTGTTGGGGGGGTTTCTTTTCTTCATAAACCATGTGAACCAATTTCACTAGTCAGAAAATAATTATATGGGTTTGCACACTTCAAAAGCCTGTGGAAAAAATTATATGTTGGCTGTCAATTTAGAATTTGGGTCTATTGTTTTACTTTATTTTGCTCAGAGTATAAAGTCATTAGATGACTAAAATTAAATAAAACTGTTTCCTTGAGAGCTGTTTAAAATATTCTGATGTATTTGTCTTAGAGCTTCATTAATCCATTTCTAATTCATTCTGCAGGTTTACTCAACAGCTGTGCCTGATGTAACTACAAATCTGGATAAAATTAAGGCTGCCATACCACTAAATCACTTTATTTTCAAAGACTTAACTAAAATCTTCTGCTACTTCAGGTCACAATGACTTACAGGCTATTCTACCTATAGGCAAAAAAAGGATCTTTGGTATAACATGAGAACAAACAACTACAAATATTAGAGGTGAAATTAATCTAGATATCAAGCACAGAAAGTATTCTATCCTTCGATCTATGCCCTTTTTTATGTTGGAGATCAGCTTTCATTTTTAAGCCTCCACATGCAGTATTGAAACAAATCTGAAACTACCATTTTATTGTTATTTATAGCATTTTAGCAGCCCTCACAACCTGCAGTTTTTCTTAAAAGAGAGTGAATTTCCAAGAACAGAGAAAAGCAGCTGTAACTAAGTATTGTTTATGTCAAAGATGATTTACTGTAACAAACACCTAATCCTTTTTCTGTTCAACTAAAAATACAATAAAAGAGCCTAGTTACATAACATCTTCTAAATTAAAGGAAATGCAGGCTTTCAAGCATTTTTGGTGACTCCCAGCACTGCAGTACCTACGACAGAAAATCCCTCTGGGCTCACCACTCAATAGTGTCTCGGGGTGCAGGCTTTCAAGTAACGAGTTAAGGTAGTTCATTATGAATTGTATCTCTGCGCCCTTCAGGCTTTGCTATAGTATTACTGTATGGCAGAGATCCGTTCCAATTTAGGAAATGTTACACTAATTGAGTATGCAGGCACACGCTCTCCCCATCTCTGATTAATTAGCACCACTCTAGCTCTTCACATCAATCTTGTGAAAACCACTGTGACTGATCTTGTCTCACTTGGAGCTGAAAATTACTTTGCCAATAGCATAACATAATACTTTGGTATAAACAACAACAAAAAACGGGACTCTTTGGTGGCCTCAGGATCGTTCCTTTCATACTGCGCAGCTCTCTGGTGCTTTTGAAGAAAAAGGACAGACAAATGCAAGTCAGAAAAATGAAGACAGCACACTGGACGCTCTGTATTTTTACAGTGGTGTCTCTGATCAGAGACGTATTTTTTGAAACCCCTGGTTTGACAACACCACTTCAAAGGTCACTTTTGTCTCCACACCCTTCCTTGTGATGAGGAAAAGGCCCATTTAGGAAACCATTCAGGAGCTTCAGGCATTCCAGAGTAATTCCTGGAGGATCACTGCTAAGCCTTGTCACAGCCAGACTACACAGCATGACCCAGGGCCACCCTGCTGTACTTTCTCTCCCTTGCCCAGCAGCCATTTTGAACGAACGCAAAGGAACAACATGAATTGCAAAATGTTTTTTCTCACGTTGTCTTTTGCTACTGACAAGTCAAATCGTTGAGCCAAGAAATGTCAGCAATACAGAGATGAAGGCTGATGATTTCAGGGAAGAACTGAAGTTTTCAGGCAGAATTTCCCTACTGGACCAGGCTGCTTTCATCACGTGTATTGCAACTCCCAGGCTCGCCCAAGGCTGCGCAGCTGGTTCCGTGCTCCCAGCCTGCTTCCAGCCCCATTGTTTTACACATTCTGCTTTCTCACCGTCATCAGCTCAGATTTCACAGGCCATATTGTCTGCCTCTGAATTCCCTTACTAGTTTTAACCCAGAATTTACTAAGATCCTAAAGGTTTACATTCCCATATAAAACCATAGGGAAGGTTTCGCAGCTCATACCAGCCTTTCCCTAATCTCCTCAAGATCTGCAGCATTCCATCTGAGTGTCCTTCCATTACAGGCTCGTGCTCCAAGATATGAAACATAGTAAGTCAAAGGAGATGAGAACTACCCCTGTTCTTCCATCACCATATTTTAGCAAAACCACCAGGAATTTCTGTGTGTCTCTCTGCCCGGGGAGATAGGGAGGTGCAGCACACCAGTGGGAGCCACAGTAGTCCTCCCTGGGTTACTTCTGTGCCTGTAAGCCTTGTCCCTCCCCTCAGTCCCGGTGGGAAGCACCTCATGCCAAGGAGAGGATGTGCACCCTGCCTGAAGCGCTGCAAAAGCAAACAGAGCTCCCTCCCAAGGCGGCGTCCGGATCTCAGTGAGGTTCTCGCTGTGATCCTATTTGAGCTTGTTTTGGCTGCCTCCCGTGCCCAGTGCTCCAAGGAAAAGTCCTGTGTGTTCCTTTTATAGCTGCAGAAACTGGGTGAGAAACAGATTTGCCATTAAGTTGAAACCGAAAAGATTTTAAAACCAGCCATTTCCAGAAGGTTTACAAAGGCTGAGATTTTGAAAGTGTCCCGAGGGAAGCAAAGAACCTCTCAGAAATTAATGGGAATTAAATGTCCAAAACCCATAGGCAATTCTGAAAATCCTATCAAAGTATCTAATACTTCTATCTGTCAAAGGCACTAACATTTAAAACAAAAGTGATTTTATCACCAGCTAAGAATCAGTTTTCAAGTGAAAGAATTGCAAAATATTAAACCAATTAGTCTGTTTGACAACTTGACGTGATTCTTCCCAGATGATGAGAAGGCTGCAGCATGGCAGGAAATAGTAAGATCATGACATAAAATGATAAGTAACTTCTAAGAAGTCTCAGAAATCTATGGGTCAGAGCTCAGACCTATGCATGAAGAAATAAGAATTTCTTTGTATTTGGCAAGTTTAATGTCTACTATGTTTATTATCTAGGCATAAGACTTATGATCCCCTTAACTACTTGTTAACCTGCTTTGAAGTGCTTAGGGTTTACAAATTAGTGAAAGCTAATCACTTCTTTT
Organism: Pachyramphus minor; assembly: GCA_013397135.1. Taxonomy (NCBI): domain Eukaryota; kingdom Metazoa; phylum Chordata; class Aves; order Passeriformes; family Tyrannidae; genus Pachyramphus; species Pachyramphus minor. The sequence continues at coordinate 2,035,926 of VYXB01004619.1, forward strand.
TTTGTGCTTCTATCTTCTTTTTTTGTCACCTAGATCAAAGTCTTGTATAAGCAATATGTATGATGTAGCATGTACTAACCTTTCTGAGAGCCTTTTCTCATATAACTAGCTCCAGCAGATTACTCACTCAAGTCAGGGATACTTGTTCAACTTGTGTAAGACAAAGCCATGCCAATGTGAGGGGTAAAGGAAATTCAACTATCATTTTACATGGGGGAAAAAAACCCACCACATTTGAAAGCTATAAAAGGTCACATCAGTAAACAACAGGGACTCAGAGACACAACTGCTAAGTGTTCCCTATGCAATAAACACAGCTTCTAAAAGAAATGGAAAAATGGTGACATTAAAAAACACATTTCCTGCTACTTCAGACACTATGGTTAAATTCAACCTCACATCCTTATTTGACCTATGAAATTAAGCTATGTGCCTCCCAACCCACACTCACACATTTTCAAGGTTTATATGAAAATGCCTCATTTGCTGTCAGGAGTCACTTGCCTTCAATTGGTTTCATGGGGACACAAAACAGGATCATCACCAGCCCAGCTCACCAATGAGAAAATGCCAAAGCAGCATTTTACCACAATTCCCCAGACCTCTATTTTCGACTACTCTGACATTGTAAGAAATAAGATTCAATTAAACAGATTCTTTAGGCTTACTCATCCAGCATTTTATGAACCATCTCACCTCTTATCAGGCTAAACCAGATATTTATTATAACAATAAGGAGATTTCATACTAATGTTTCACATTCACTGAAGCTCGAGATATTAAACAAGATCATTTACCGCTGTCTGCTGCCATTTAAAAGGCTGCATTCAGAAAACGTGAGGTGTTCAAAGGTTAATTTGGATTAATGTCAATGGATTTTGCTAACTTCTCCCAGTCCTTGACTCCTGTGCTTCTTTGAGGCCACAGAGGCCCTTGCAGTTCATGCAGAACACAGCTTGGATACATGGAGATGGAAACAGCTCTTCCTCTACTCTATCCTGTAATGCTCTTGTCCAACCCAATCCACTCAGTCCTTAAAAGCAGCTTCTAAATAGAACCTGGATTTTCAAGACATTCATGTGGAATGAAGCAGAGGAGACTTCTGGATTTCTTTATAAGCCTGGACGATGTTGCTGCACCACACCACTCCTCCCAGCACACCCAGAGGGGCTCAGCTCAGGACCCATCCCACCTGCTCTGAAGGGTTTGTATGGCAGCCACCACCCCCCTTCCCTGCACTAAGGGAGGATCACACAGCCTTCAGCACAGGCAATTGCTGACATTGCCTTGTCCCTGCAGAGGGGAGTCACAAGGAAAGTATCTGGCACCACAGCTCCTGAAAACAAGCACACAGAGAACCCACCCTAAGGATGGGTTCAGCAGCTGCCAAACCTGTGTGCAAGCCACAGGAAAAGCATCAAGGGTTAAAAAACCCAATGCAGTTTGGTCAGCAAGCAAAAACCAACATCCCACGGAGGCTCATGTTTCCTCAACACTTAGCTGGCAACCATCCCCAGGCACTAACACAGTACAACCAGGCAGGACTAAGAAACACGTAAAGAAACCCAAATTAAGCAAAAAGACTGACTCCAAAAAGGGAATGAGTATCTATAGAAAATTAAATACTGAATTTCTTTGTCTCCCCTTCTTTACAGAAGGGTAGACTAACAATATACAATGGGCCAGATAATGAGAAAGCCAGATGGCTGGATCTTGTGGAATTTGGGAAATGAGAAATGAGAGAAGCGTACAGAGAGGGAAGACCAATAGTATTTTAAAACCATTATGCTGCTGAAGACAAATTTTAACTATTAAAACCATATGCCTTTTCTTCCTAAAACAGTACCAGTTGCTAGACTCCTGAATATAAATCACACTATACATGCTTTAAGTACTAGCTTGGCATCTATTGTTATAAAATAGCAAGTATCCACATGATAAGAGGACATTATTTCCATGTAAACCAAATGTTACCTTTATATTTGCTAAATCTTCTACTTTTCTCCTATCAAACAAAAATATCACTGTATAAGCATCCATACCATCATCTGCCCCTCTGTATCTTGGTCCTTAGTAGCACTCTTGTTGGCATTGCCATTATTTATGGGAAACAGCACATTCCTTTTTCCTCCAGCTGCTCAGCCTTAGCACTGCAAACAGGCTGTAGGAAGGATGTTCTTCACCAAAGTCAGTTTCAGGTTAAAAATAAGCTGCACTTTTGGTCCCAGAACACAGACCCAGTTTACAATGGTGATTAAGCTGTGTATTTAGTAACAAAGAGACAGAAGTGTTTTTCTAAGTTGACATATGTAATTAAGTACAAGCTTCTTCCATGGGACACACTCTGGGTCAGGTCAGGCTGCCTACACAGGACTGCAAGCTCATCACCAGCACCATTTTATAGCTCACCAAACTAATCATGGCAGAGAGGGACTGAAGGTTCTCCGTGCTTGCTTCCCAGCTGCTGCTGTGAATCCCAACAGACAGGGAGATTCCTTCAGGAACAAAGGGCACCTCTGCAGACAGCTCTGGTTTGAAAGCTGATTTCATAGACAACAAGTATAACTGGGGAGGAGGCTGAAGGAGGAAGGTGAGGCAACATACAGGGTTTCTGTTTTGCAGGGAGATCTGCAGCACAGCAGGGTACAGGAGAGAATGCACTTGGCTGCCCAGTGTATAAATTGCTTTGGTGGCTCCTGAAGTGCTTAAACCATGGAAGTGTCCTCAGACAGCGATGCAAATTACACTGGTATGCAAGGGCTGTCCCACTGTGGCAATTATGAAGAAATTCATGTTGAAAGCCTCTCCCTGAGCTAGTGAGCAGTGAAACGAATCTCACTTTTGCAGGGAATGGAAAGTGGAAAGCAGACACTTAAGTCACTTACCTGCCTAAGAGGTAATTCCATAGCACAGAAAACACAGCACAGATGTGGTAGCTTGGCATTAATATTATTAATGTACTGTGGCCTGTATGCCTCCATTAGCATTGGTCTTCCATGGGCCAGATGCTCTACAAACATGCAGGAGGAAAAGCTCTGGAACAGCAGTGAACTCTGCAGGAGGAAGTGTGAGTGTGAAGCAATCTGTAAGGTATCACTCCTTTAGTCAGTCTTTCAGAAGGCAAGAAATGAATGGTGACTTCAGAAAGCATCTAAAACCCAAAGCAAAAACAGCTTCTCTGTTTCAAAGCCTTTCCCTTCCCCAATTTGAAAGAGTGTTTTCTCCCCTCTCTTGCAGAACTGCCACAGTATAAATCTGTGGCAGTAAGACACATGTCTGGCCATCCAGGAAGGCGCCCAGCCAGCACAGCAGCTCAACCACCACATATTCCAACCCCATATTTTTCATTCTCAACTTAACCATCAAATACTTTCCAAAGCCAGAGAGCATTTACTGCCAGAAAGCTATTTTCTGCTTTGTACTCATTGTTCAAATAAACAAGAGAAGGAGAAAAGAAAAGGAAAGGAAAAAGATGTTAGCATAAGGTTCTGGAAATCCATAAATCAGCAAAAAAATTATATGCTCTTTTAAAAAACATGCATATCTAAACATCATATAACCCATTTTAGTGGTGGTGGAGGCTGGGGTGTTCTATTTTCTGTTTTAAACTAACAGAAAGCAGTAACTGTCCTTGATGAATCATCCATGGAATACAATGAACCAAGAACATGCTGGAGGCAAAGTTCAAAAGATTATGTTCTACTTCCTCCAGAACTGGTTGTTAGTAAGAAGTTTCTGGCTGTCTTGGGCCCATCAGATATAGCTAACAGTATAAAACAGAACAATTTCTCCTAAATCTGCAATCCTGAAAATTTTCAATAATAGCATTTTTATCTTAAAAATCATTTACTGCATGTCCTGCAATCTTGACCTCACACTTCATCACTTTGACTAAAATTGCTATAGGAATTTGGTCAAGTGCTGAATCATGTTATTCTACCATACGGGCTAAGAGAAAGGTGTCACAAAATTATTCATCATCATCTTGAGCAAAGACAGAAGTTTCAGTCTCTGTCCCTGTCTAGTCACCCATGGTCCTCAACACCCCAAATTGCAAGAAGAAATACGAGGTCCTCTGCCCTTGCAACACCACTCAGATGTCTGTGTGTATCAGTGTGCACTATGTGTACTTGGTACTTCTTGCTCCTCAAATCGGTTTAGGAATTAGGCAGGCATTTATATTCTTTCTTACAAGACACTTCATGACTCCATGTGCAAAATGCTTTGATATTTTGTAAAGTTGAGGTTACATTTAGCTTGTGCTTATGTTTAGTTTGCATTCCTGAAATATTTTTATGACCTACACTCATCAGCAGATACGAAATAAAAAGACTCAGGAGAAAGTTCAAAATGTTTTAGTGCAACCCAACTGTAAATATTTGTCCCTTTAATTCCATCCTTCTTTCCTTAAGGGCTCAGACTATGATCTCTAACCGAAGATCTGTCCTTCTTTCTAACCTACCCTTGAACCTATTATTCTCAACACTGAGTTAATACTGGGTGTACTCCCAGGCCACTCCTTCAAACCTTTTTTTTTTGTAAGGAGTTGGTTGTCTTTGACATTCTTAATAACAAAAAAACTTGCAAGTTCTAATACCATATGTTCCGTAGCGAACTTCAAGTTGGACAAGGCACTAAATTCATTCACATGAAAAGGGTAAAAGGGTTAAACAACTTATAAATTACTGTCATCATCTCAAACCATTAATTGTGGTTAGTAATTTAAAAGAGGAATGTTATCTGTTTCCATCTTCAAGAAATTTAGGAGAAGCCATGCTTTCCTGTTATAGGGTGTTGTCCAGAACTGCTCAACAGAAGTCTGCAAAAATAATCTTTCTAGTTCTGTTTGAGAAGTAATGCTTGGAGCTTTTCCCATTACAAAAGGAAATGGGCTCGTCTGAAGTGCAAAACCTTCATCTTCTTCAAAGAATATAAACAACCAAACAACTTAAACTTTTTTGGGGGAGTCAGGGGAAGAGAAGGGAAGTGCTTATAACATGGGATGACTGGATTTTTATCTCGACACCATAAGGAGACTCAAATATGCAGTCTGACTAATAATTGTTTAACTCCGCTTCACTAAAGTAATTCGTTTAATATATAACACAGTTAGATGACAAAGAAGCAGGAATGTTCTGTTTTAAATACAACAATGAAACGAAACTTTCCCAAACAACCCTAATCTGTAAAGATAAAACTGCTATCTAGGTTTACACTAGCAGAATACAAAATGGCTTCCTGAGATATTCTGGACAGTAACTATGTGTTATAAAGGAGCTGCTAGACAAGAGCCATTTTTTATTTTAAATTACCACAGCCAGTCACCTCTCTGCATTCTAAGGTTGCTAATCATTCTCTGGTTTTAAATGTTCTAGGTGGTTTTCAGCATTCTGGTCCTTATCTTCAGGATGCTGCAGCCAGGAATGGAAGATGACCCCAAGTCTGGAAAGGGGCCAGCACCCACATGTTCCCAGAGAAACCTGCTGCTCAAGCACTACAGGATCGGCCCATGTACATGGGTGTCTGAGACAGGGGGGATGACACAGTTCTGCCTTTCACAGAACCTGAGGGCTGTAAGTGGTGGAAGGTAACACTCATGACGCACATCAGATTTTTCCTGAGCTGTTCTCCCCAGCTCACACTTCCCCCTTCATTAAGAGAAAATGTACACGTTCTCTGCCAGCCACCCTTTCAGCCAGAAGAAACCCCAACACATTCACACAGGAGAGATCATGTCTTCTGCTATTAAAAAAAAAATAATAACAGGAATGTCTGAGCAGAAGGAGACTACCTCTGTAGGGTGTAAAATGACTAAAAGAAAAGCTAATGAGTGCCCAGGAAGAGGGCCAGCCATAGCTGAGAAGTATAATCTGCAACTTGGAATCAGGGGTACTTTTGCTGCCAAACATATGTCACGAGCTGTTCCAATGACTGTCTGTCTGTTCTTCTATAGGAGCCAGCTAAAAAAAAAGGCAGTCAGGTCCCTGCAAACATTCTTCCAGTTGTGACCTAAAGACTGCAAAGAGAAGAGATTATTCCGTTTGCATGACGATTGTGCTTGAAGCAGTCAGGAAAAACTGCAGCAATAAAATTCTAATCTGCTGATGTATTTATAGCTGAAACATGGCTTGCAAATAGGAATTCCAAAATATTTTAGAAGAGTCTTGCAAACAAGGACAATTTCATACATTTCATATGATATCGTAAAGACACAGCACCATAAAAATGAATCGTAAAACTGGTGACAAAGACAACTGATTAGTTCATCTTCTTAATTTCCTGCCACAGCAAGATTTTTCTCCAGAGTATATTTAAAAGCACATTCTAGATCTCAACAAAATTAGCTAACCCTACAACTACGTGCAACATAACAAGAAGAAGTGGTTTCTTGCACTGGAATGGTCTAAAAATTAGCAAACAAAGAAAGTCAAGCTCCTTCTTGCCATGGACTTGTTTTTGCCACAAAATCCCAAAATGCACAATTCTAGGGTACTGCAGCTGCCAGAAAGTCTGTTCAGGTTGCAGAGCCAGCCTACTTCACAAGGTTATGAGACGCATGACAGAGGACACTGAAACAGCAAAGGACTTTAAAGGACTCCAGTGAGTGAGGAGTCTAAAATTTTCAGAAAGCAATATATTGAAAATTATTTGTTTTAATGAACTGGTGTGACTTCTGCACTTCACTTCAACTCTGACTCCTACTGGTCACCAAACAGTTCTTTAAGCAACTCATAAAAATCGCTGCACTGTGTAGTGGTCCTTCCTGACCTCCTTGTCCACTGATGTTACAAGTCCACCTCTTCCACTCTTTCTGTGTCACTGTCTCCTCTCTGGGAACGAGACAAGGATCTAACACTTTGTGTATTTAATCACTTCACCTGCAGGCATCTTACTCATATTCCTTGATTTGTTTCACCCTCTCCTACACTGCTGCACAAGATAACGTTATCTGACAAACAGACTGAACAAGGTCTCTGCTCACTAGGGCGATACATGGCAGAGTTCCCCACCCTGCCCTCCAAATATTCCTCTGGAATGCCCCCCCTCTTCCTTTCAGCAGCACCCATAAGATCAATGAAATGTGGTTTGTACCCCATAGCTCCTTCCTTAGGCAAAGGATGTAAAGGAGAGGGCCAGGTTCTGTCTGAATTCAAGTTAATAGCAATGCAACTGCTTCACTGAAAGGGAAAAAGCACAGTGCCAGATATTCTCTCCTCGGTGCATATTTTACAGCGCTCTCGTACATCTCTATTGAGTTTCCACCAGGCACAGAAATGATTTGGAGTATCCTGGAAATCCTGTAAACAAAGTAGTTCGAACATTTTGGCTTTTGTTGTGACAAAGCAAAGCCAGAAGACAGGCAGCTAAAAGAAGCTAAAGGTATCTAAAAAAGAGGTATGACTGGGATATTTCTGTTGTCAGCTTTCGTTTAAATCCCTAGACACTGTTAAATAGCAGGCATTCCAGTATGTGAAAAATATATACAGGATATGAATGTTTTTCCTAAGCATGTAAGGGGTTCACACTCTCTTTCTTAAAAAGAACATTCTTGCTGTCTTTGATGTTGTAAATCTTATTATGTAAAACAGACTGTTGTGTAAAATAAATGATGGCACATGATCCTGCAAGAAGCTTAGTAGCCATAAGTCGTTTTAAAGCCAACAGGAGGAAAGGGCACTCGGCATCAAGCAAATTCTACAGTGAACTCGTGCTAGACAGTTGGTGAATGAAAAACCTCACAAGAGAATAAAATTTAATGTAAACAGAACTTGCCCAAATCACAAGTTGGAATGCTTGTGAGAGAAAGCCTGCATGCAGGAAAAAATTCACAGATCTTTCAATTGCTCTTGGAAAAGGAAAGGGCTGAGCTACAAGGAAGACTGCTCCTCTCCAAAACCAATGCAGTCAGAAACCAGCACACTATCAACTTTGCACTGTAATCCTTAGAGACCCAATGAGAAGATCTAGGTCTTGTGAGCATGGACAATATGAAGTCACTGCCAATATGGGTTCAGAAGGTGAGCATCATTCAGCTCCATCAATAGCTGTGTGATGACTAAAATGAAAGATCTTAAACTCCAGATCCATGCATGCCAGCAGGAAAGCTTCCATTAGTGTATGCAAGACCAGCTTTTAAAGAAAATGCTATATTGCCTGTGAAATCTGATGGACTGATTTCACTCTCAACTGATGCTGAGCTTGGAAGACAAGCTGTTGCATGACAGTCTTTCCTCCAATGTGCTCATCACGCTCTGCCTCAGAGTCCAGGATTTTTTGTGGCATAAGATTAGTTAATCCTCTAAGTTCTGCCAAACATTTCTCCTCTATAGAGTCTACAAAGAGGCACAATTAGAATAAGTTTCTGTATTAAGAGCTGGAGTGGAGCCATCAATTCATTTTTACTGTCTCCACAGAGCCAGCACCGATAGCGGCTGTCCCCCTTCTGCTGCAGGTAAGCTGTGACCCAGTGTGGGAAGAACTACTTGAACAACCAACCAAATTGTCCATCTTTTTTTCTTTCTTCTAACAGGACCCCAGACACTTTCTGAGAGGACAAATATTATGAGTCTTCACCTTTCAATCTGGGCCACAGCAGGAGACCACGACCCCGCCACAAGCAGCGAGCTGGTATTTACCCTGCTCCATGGAAACAATGCATGCCAAGCAGGTATTTATTTTTAGCTGGCCACTTGGCATAAAAATGGTCACATCACGTTTATTTGCATTTTTAGCTTAATTACCTTTAGCCTCCTGCTATACTTGAGGGAGTTCTAATAAGATGTTAAGAGAGAAGCCATTCCCTACCTACATTGCCTCAGGTTAGTTCGATGCCCCATTAGCCCATCTAATGGCTTCTCATCTGCAAGCTCTGTGTGGGTGTCCAAAAGTCAGTGTAAAGAAAAAAGCAGAGGCTGAGAGGATGGAATTCATCTTCCTGGACTGTACCTCTGCAGCCACGCACATTTCAGCTATTAACAATATTGTTGATCAGTCACCCCAATTAAAATATTACTAGATACCACTCACCCAGAAAGATAAAGAACTTTTAAAATTGTAGTTGCTTTGGGGAAAAGCAGAAAACCAAAACATAATACATCACTTCTCTTAGGAGACTACCTTTTTCCATGGTGTTTTTACTAGGTGGTAGAAACTATCATGTTTTGCTATTTGAATTCTTACACAGCAACTTCATCACATTGCTCTCAGATACAATAAAGGCACTTTTTTTTTTCCCCACTGCTTTCAGTAATGGAATCCTTCCTGTTTCTGCTATGGTAACAGATCCCATTCTATGGTGCTTATGACCAAGACTAAGCTGCTTTTAACTGATATTTCCCACAGAGAACCACAGCAGGAATTGACTTTGTTCCTCATCTATTCTCCTGGCTCTGTGAAATAACTACCCATCCCTACCACCTTCTCACCTTTCACTGTACAGACCAAGTGGGAATAGCAGAAAACATGACATGTTTAATGTTCACTGTCCTATTGTTCAGCAATGAATAACTGAACTTGTGAGCTCAGCTCAGCAAGGAGCAAGGAGGAGGTTCTTTGCTCTGCAGCAGGCAGAGGACTGGAATGTCCTCACTACGAACCACCACAGTGCCAAAAATCAGAGCTGGGCTCTGACTGTTGTCCTACTGCAAGGCTTAAGATGTAATTGCACAGTCCCTCAGCTGGATGTAGGAAATGGCAAGATGGGACAGAAGCCCAGGCCTCAGTGTTCTGGTTCGTGACTTGGCTTGTTAACACAAACATGAGTTACTGCTGCCAGTCAGAGCCCACACACTACAGAGAAGCCAAGGAGCAGTTCTGCCCCTTCTACCAGCTCTGGGACACCACTGATGGTCTCCAAGAGAGCAGAAGGGGCAACCATGCCTTCAGCTGCCATGTCCACATTTAGGGAGGATATCTGGACAATAATCCACAAGCCAAAACAGCAATAGCTGTGGTTCCCACCCACTGCAAACTCTCCAAAACTTCTTCTCTGCAACCCATCAGTGAGAAAGGAAACAGAGGTGTGCAGCAGTGAGCAGCATCTTGGTAGGGAACAATTTTCTGAGGACAAGATCCAGTGGTGTATATATATATTCTCTGTATTCTGACAAGAGTGGCAACACAACCCTGCTTCCTACAGTACAACATGAACATAAGCACATTCCCTTATTTACAAGCTCCCTTGATTTCAAACTAATTTTTAAATAACTATGATCAAAAATGTGGAAGTGCATTTCTGAACCTATAAAGGTGCTTGCCACACTTAAAATGCATATGTCTTTCCAGAGAATTCAGCTCATTTACCAAGGTGTTACAAAGGAAAAAAAAAAACCAAACAAGCAGGGACATGGCAGCACATGTTCTTTAATTCATTTGAAAAAAAACCACTTCCAGCGTTACATATTTAAGCATCACCTGTAGGACTACCCAATTCATCCACACTAAACACTTATTAACTGCTGTTAAGTCAACAGATTTATAGATTACCAGTTCATTATTTATGCCAGTAGGATGAAAAAATAACAATCAAGATGCATTTAACAATCAAGATATATTATTCAAAGTATAATTGCACACGTGGGGTGTGACCTTCACAATAAGAGGCACCTCTAACCACCTCAAGTGGTTTGGGTGTGAGCAGGCAAGAGAATCACTAAAACCCAGACATTCCAATAAACCAAACCACCAGCAGCATGGCCCCCTCCTGGTAAATAAGTATTTTTCCTGTTATAATCACTTACGGGGAAAGAAATTAAGCATTCAATCAAATCATACTGAGGTTTGAAAATAAATTTTTAATCTTTATCACTCCAAATTACCTCTCCATCCCCCCACAACACCAGATTTATCAATACAATGCTTTGTGTTCTCCCACAAATCTTGCATGCTACTTTCTCTTGAGTAATTTATGTTGAGACCTAAAAAACATATAGAGTATTTTGTTTCATGCAAACTACCTCACATTTTTGCTAAATGGCAACATACACAACATTTCTGAGACAAAACCAAGTAATACAAAAATACTCCTGTTCCTTTTCTTCTGACTCAGAAGTAAAGGGAACGGTGTAGTAAGATAAACACTTCCTAGACATCAATTCATAATGTTATTTAACTGTTTCGCAGTGGTTTTGAAAACACAAACATATTAATGTTGAAAATAGAGACTAGGAATATTATCTAATGCTTTTACTGAAAAACAAGTGAAGAACTAAATTCAAATAACAGCTACTCAAAGGAGAAGTAAGATAAACATTTTTTAAAAAAACTTCAAAAATCAATACTTTTAAGTTTCTCTTTTTTGAACCAGCTTTCCTGGATATTTCTGCAGTACCAGCAGCAACCCAATTTAACTTTAAATGTTGCAAAAGCAAAAAAAAAAATTTGGATTTTTTTCTGACAAGTGGAGAAAAAAAGGACTTAGTGGTAGATGGGACATAAATTCAGGTGGAAACACTATAATGCTATGGTTTTCTGCAGTATGAAGCACAGAGAAGCCATAAGTATAACAGAAAAACCACCAGTTTAAATGGATGAATATAAAGCAGCAAACTTGTTGAGGTTGGGTTGGCAGAAATACACGTAGATGTAAGGAGAGCCAAAATCTGTCTGTTTAGTTTCTGGGAGCTGGTCAGATATTTATGCTAATACAGAACAACCTTGGGTATGTGAATGTCACAGAGACACAGGATGTGTGTGGAGAGTTGAGGTTTTGGATAACCGAGGTAATTTTCAGAGTAATTAACTAATGTCAGGGGACATGACCGTGTTCCAAAAAACAGAGAAGGTTAAATAATCGAATGCTGCTGTCTTACCACTTATCTTACTGAATACTGTAAAGGTTTTTATTGAAAAGCTTTTACTGAAAAGGAGTTCAAGATCAAATGAGCAGAGAGACTATTAATTTCGCATGCAAAAAGCACTGCTACAAGGTACTTTGTGCCAAACCCCACACTGCTCGTCTGCCAGACAACAGAAGAGGGGTTTGTACCTTGAAAAGTGAATTCTTCCCTCTGAAGAATTTACTGTGAACCTCTCCCTTCAGCAGCAGGAGCTACAGCAGCACCTACCCAGCTCCCCAAATCCCAGAGCAAGGTCCAAGGGTAAAGTCCACCAGCTTTCTTTTGCATCTCCAAAACCAAGGCTCCCTGTGTAACCTCAGGTGCTGAATTTGTTGGTCTCAGCCTCATATTGTCCTTCAGAAACACCCTGCGGAGTATGGAACTCGCTGGACCAAGGCTGTAAATGTTATTTAGAATAACAAAAGCTGTTCAGGAACAAGGTGGGTGATGCAGCCTTGCCAACAGGCAGGTAGTAGTACAAAGTTACCTTTAGTATCTGCCCTAACTCTCACAAATTCAGCCTGGACCCAGCACGCTGTTGTAACTGCAAGCGCGACCTCTAGGCCACAGTTCTCTCAGCGTCTTTCCAATCCAACAGTCTGTGTTGAAAGAAAAGGGAGTATCTCCTGAGTCATGTTCCTACCCTGGAGAAGACATTCCCATCCGCGTCTTTGCTAGTGAAATCTCTTCTGCTGAGTTTTCAGCTCCCTTACATGATGAGGCACAGGGTGAATGCTGTAAGCTTCCATCTCTCCCTACGTTTGTTCAGTATTTCTGAAGCATTTGCAGTAATAGCAGCATAACAGCACCAATGCTATTGTGCCTATTTTATAAGGCAATAATCCACTTCCCTCCTTGAGATAAACTACTAGAGGGAACAAGAGCTGGGTTATTGGCTTGTAAAACAGTGTGATGATAGTATTATTGTCTAAATTAATGTCATTTAACGCTTTATACCACAGTTGCAGAGGTCCCATCTCAAGCATTAATAATGAATTTTGCTTTTTAACATGTCACATGGGAAAAGACTGACTTCTGACATCCAGAGATTGCATCAGTAAAACATAACTAATTGGTGCAATCTGCAAGAACAAAATAAGAGACCTCAACTGTTCCTAAGAACAGTTCGGTTTCTTCACCCTCCCACCCCATCCTAACCTCTCCCCTGCCCTCCCAAATACAATCTTTTCTGTGCTTTACATTATTCATTTCTGAAAAGTATGAGGAGCTAAAAATGTAACTTTTTCATATACCTTTCCTGTGCTCAAATGTCTGCGTGTTACCTCTCCTGAGCTACCTTGTTCTCATTCATATATTCTATCCCATTTATCAACGTAAGAAACCAAAGCTTTACAAAGGAATCACCAAATTAAAAAAAAAAAAAAAAAAGAGAGAGACAACAAATCAGGCCCGGAATTGCTAAGACACAGGAAACAAGCACTTGGCTGATAAATTTGCTTATGACAACATTGGCAGCAATTTGGTTCAAATTCTACCAAAGTCAATTTTGAATTATAGCAGCCAGGGACATAAAATAGCTGCTTTTTTTTTTTTGCTGTTAACCCCATAAAAGCTCCTTTTTTGAACCATAACGTAAGTCCAGCATATTTCCCTGGTGGTACAGCCTAAACCAGTGATCAGTGTAAGTGAAGCATGATAAATAGCTACTGCACTACACCCCCATCAGCTGAAGTCTGCACAGGTCTAGCTGTGGAAACAGAAAGGTCATTCATTACTCTGTGTGAACAAACAGACGGCACATTTGTGATAAATAATAGCTATTACAGAGCTACAATACACACTGAGCCTTTCTGCTCCGTGGCTGTGCATGACTTCCCCTGTGTTACTCTTTAAATATAATTATTTAAAATTGGCTCCTGTGATAAAGACCCCCATGCCTCTATGGACTAAACTCATAAACCCAAGTATGAATACATATGTGTGTGTATATATCTATATATGTGTATCTACCCACACAAGTATTTTTAAAACCATTTGTTTAATTATGGCAAGCAGGGCACAAAGTCATTTGTCTCATCTACTAGAAAATAAATGGGATATGAGTGGCATATTTGCCTTTATTTTCACTTCTCTCATCAGTCACAATGTGGATCTTAGGATTGTAATAGAAACAGTAATTAGTAAGCCAACTTCTGGTCAGGAAACTCCTAAGATATCAGTTCTCACTGATTGCTTTAAAAATCCCTTCAAGCAAGAAAACAACATCCACACAAGGTTTTCTTTCCCTCCCACCATGACTAGAAGGGCAGGTTATGTATGGTTTCCACTTGTTGGTCAGTCTTCAAAATAAAATCTAATTTCTTATGAGTATGAAAGGCTTTAATATTATTCTAAACCCCGTAAGCACAGCAGGTGCTGAGAGTCGTTCTGACACAGGGAACAGAGGGATCATCATAACTCTCACAATATGAGCAACTGCAAAAGCCATATATTTTAAACTTTTCACAACACTGAGAAACATTGTACTTCAGATGTGTTCCTAGTAAAAAAAAAAAAAAAGGATTGAGACCTTTTTTTTGTGAAGCAAATCACTGCCACAGAAAGTTAATATAATAAAATACATTTTCTACTTGTCTACCTTTGTCCAGCATCGAGTACAGGGAAGCATCTTCAATGGCTACTGCCTGTTCTTTCTTGCAGGGGCACAAAGAGAGAAACTCCCCTGTAATTAAACCAATTTAATTTACAAATCCACTATTGTACTGACCTCTGGACACCCCACCTTGATGGGTTTCTGCTATCTGTGCCACAATCTGAGCCTTTTGTGGCAATGCAGGAGTACAGGGCTGATGGACGAGTAATTTCTTTCAAACCATATTTAAATTTTGAAGGATTTTTAGAAGTGTTTAGGATAAAATATTTTTCTCTCACCAACATACCTAGTTGCACGTGTTCAGTCTCATAGTACTGCTTGTACTTAAATCAGCACTGAGTCTAATCTTGCAATCTCCACTGGCTTCCACCCCTGCAATGCTGTTTGTTTGGGAGGAGGACAGATCACCCTGCTCATGAGGAGCAGCTCCAGCCACACGTGTGCAGGGGAAATTAACTGCTCACCCTGTGAATGCAAGGACATGAACGCTTGAGTGCATGAATTTGATCACAGGAAGAGAGTCCAAGCAAGAGATGTGCTCCCATATTCAGCAGGAAATTAACTCTCCTGCATTTCCATCCCAGGTCTCTGCTGAATATGCTGCAGCAGCAGCAGCAATTAACTTTACTGAGGTGGGGAAGGAGGAGAAAAGGGTGAAAGTTTTGAACTTTCATGAAACTTGGACCATTAATCACAATCTGTAAATTCAGATGAAGAGACCACAGAAGCAAATGGTTCCCTGTAAATTTCAATTCTTCATTTACATGGCAAGCAGAAAACACAGGTCGTAACTCACAGCAACTGGAGTGCAAACTATCAAATTAGCCCAATAGAGTATGTCATTGTGCAGCTTCAGAAACAAACAACAGCCAGCAACGAAGCCTCCTGAAAGTCAGAGATATTCAACTGAGCATACTACACAGTGTGCTAGGATGAGTGTGGTGATTACGGGGAGTAATGACATGAATAGCAAAATGATACAGAGCATTTATTCCAACCATGGAAATCAAGGAAGCCTGCAGCAATTTAAATTTTAGGCTTTACAGCGAAAGGCAAAGCAAGCTCTATAAAAAAAAATTCCTAACACAAAGAAATCCAGAGCTGCTGGCTTTCTGATAGGTGTATATTTTTCTAGTTCTCTGTGGAAATGGCACAGAAATTTGAAAAACAATGTCCAATTGTTCAAAAGCTACATATAACATTTTCTACTTATATGTAGAACATACATGTTAGATATACTGCATGCATATAGCATATCTTCGTGTGTGTGTATATGCACACAATTGTACTCAACTGGTTTGGTCTCAAAACTAATTTTTTTTTCTTTTTTTCCAGCAAAGCACATGGTTTTGATCTGGAACTGATGGAAAGGCTTTCCTGTTGTTTCTCTCCCTCCCCCTCCACTCATTCAAGATACTACAGGAGGGGTCATGCTAACAACTTCATTACTTTCTACCCCAAAACAACCCCCCCGACTGGGTGGGTGATGGGGAGGTATACTGAAAATTCTCCACCTCTGATTCCTTCAACAAGAACTAAATTTCAGGAAGCTTTGTTTTTCCACATGACAAGATCTGTCTGCCTGCCTGGTCCAGGTACTTGTAGCAGGATGTTGCTCACTCTAGTTCAGATCCTCAGCTGAGAAACCTGGCTTTGTGTGCAGGGCTAAGAAGAGTCAAAACATGGCATTTTCTAGGACATACGTATTACTGCAATAAAAGCACAAATTATTTATTGTTCTAGAAATGCCTCTTCCCTCCCACCTTTCATAAATCAAGATGTAAAAACATCAGGGTTAAAGCAACAAGCGTAAGGGCCAAATTTTTCACGTGGCCAGTGAGCCAGAAAAGCTTTTACCTGTCAGGAGATTGGAGGACTCCAAAAAGAAAAAAAAGGGGGGGGGATGACAAACAAACAAAACAAACAAGCAAACAAACAAAAAAAACCCAACACCTATCAAATCTCTTTGACACCTGAAAGCTACAGGTAAGTTAAACAAAACAAAACAAAAAAACTTCCAAGGTTTGAAAAAACTCTTCCACATTATTTAAGAGTAACTAATGTCTGTGCCACCAGCTCTAATGGCACTCGCACAATGCTGAACAGCTTTCAGGGTCTCTCACCTGAACTATCTCCTTTCTTGTAAAAGCCTGATTTATATTACTTGTCTGGCTGGTCCCTGGAAAGATTCCTTGGAGGCTACAAAGGATCTTCCTTTCATTTGCTTAAAAAAATTATTTGCAGAAGTAATGAGATGCTGTTCTGAGAGTTTCTTTTTGGAAAGCTCTCAGAGGTACAGTTTAGGGGTCAGAGCTGCAGACCTGATCCACACTTTGCAATCACACTGATTGCAATAACCTCAGGCAGTAAGACGCAGGGAGGAGGCTGGCAGAGCGTGGACCTCAGGGTAGGGCTCTCATTTACATTAAGATTATTTTAAACCACTCCCAAAGGGCAAAGAGCAGCATAAATGGCTTCTGTGTGGGAGTAAATTACATGTGTACAAAAGATCAAAACAATGCCAACACAATGCATAGAAAGCAACCCACTTGTGCAGAATGTGAAATTACTTTAACCTGTACCTTGTTTAAAATTCCTCATAACAGGCCTTTTTTTTTTTCCAAAGGAACTGTAGATATACTCATGCCCAAACTCTTATTTAATGGATCTATTTACTGGATTTTCAAACCTTTGCTAAAAGAGGGAAGCTGAAACATCCATATAAATCTTGATGATTTTCCAGATCAAAACAATACTGTTCTAGAAAACTTCAGTTCAATCATCTTTCAGGATATTGCTGGGCAACACAGCCAGAGGATGTTTATAGACTCCAAAATACTAATTTCATACCCAATTTCTACACACTCGGAGTCTTGCAAAGTTTCCAAGCTTTCACATTTCTTTTAAATATCTGCATTTTCGAGAGCTTCTGCTTTAAAATAAACTGTTGAACACGAGTCCTAATTGAATTACATTTATTCATTTAACTCAGTTTTTAATTCACAACATAGGCAAAGCTGAGAGGACTGATTCCTCTGGCCCCCAGTGCAGAGAGATCCTTCCAAGGATGCACGTTCACTAGCAGCCCCCTTAGTTCAATGGTATTTACAGTCACCACAAATACCCCTTTCTTCAACCACTGAGGATGAGCCAATTTATCCACTTGACAAGCCATGGCCAGAACACCCAGGTGAGGCACAGATAATACACTGGGATTACGTTCTGGGCTATTACTCTCATCTGAATGACACAGTTACAGCTACACAAGCATAGAGTGGAAAAGTTAACAGAGAGACACAGAAAAATCCTGGGTGAAGGTGCATGCCATGAAATTTAAGTGGGTTAAGTTTGCTTATTTCCAAATCCTTTCATTCAACAATCAAAACCTGGAAGAAAGAGGCTTTTTTGTTTGCCATTAGTGGGGCTGGTTTGTTTTAGGAGTAAAATTAATTACACTGAACAACAGTGCCCGACCACGAGCTGGCATAACACCAGCTTTTAATGGTACTCTGAATGGCTCACACAATCTCCTTTCAGTACAAGTCTCTTGATACTCCTTTTGGATTTTGTTCACAGATTTCTTTTTTTTTTTTTTTAAGGCCTGAGGATTTAAAAAGTTTGCTATCTGAGTCATCTCTACATGATTTGGGTGAGTGGGTCTTTCATTTCCAATCCTTTTTAGAAATAAAAACTACCTAACAGAACCTGGTTACATCTGGAGTGGAATTTGCTGTTTGATCAAGTAGAGATGTAGAATAGGGAGGTCTGACAATGGCAAATTGACTTTCTGCTTGGGGTAACTCAAAGTTCAAATGAGCACCAAAAGAAGCTGAAGTAAGGTGCAGAAGTATGGTCTACTGGTTACAGCATGGGCTGGGGAGACAGGACTGCAACACTCAATTCCCAGCCTCGCCAATGACTCACTAAACCTGATTCCACAAAGCACTTGGAAATGCTCAGGATGTGGATAAAAATTACTGCACTCCCTGAAGAACCTCACCGGCTTCGAGCCTGTGTGACTTGCATTTGATTTAACTTCTCTGTACCTCAGCCTGTGGTAATGCAGTAATTCATTTAATCTATAACACGATTTGAGATCCCTGAATAAATATGCAATCCCCATAAATATTAATACTTTATTATTAAGTAAGTGCTTCTTGCTTGTAACTGACCTAGTAAGTTCTGAAATATCTGTTGCTGACATCAGTGGGGAAACTTTTAAATTTATATGAAAACCTGTTAGCAAGTTCAAAAGGTATGAAAAATCCACCACTTTGCTCCTTTTACAGCATATTTTACTACACTGGTGCAAAACCTTGAAACATCCATTTTCCATGCTGCACTTTTTCCTCAAACATTCTCAAGCTTAATTCTAAAAACTCAAGACACAGAAACAGTTCTGGCCCTCCAGACCACCGAAAAATCTGATGAGCAGCCGAATCTGTTGGTGCTCCTTGCTCTTTCCAACACAACATGATGTCCCAGAACAAAAGGGCAGATGAAACACACTGACAGCGTCTTTCATTGCCCTCAACTTCACATGGATTTCCAGAACAGCACAACACACTGGAGCAGCAGCTGGAGGATTGCTGGACACATAACTGCACTTCATAAAACAGCATCTGACCTCCTGCACTCCTAGCACTAGAATACTCTTAATGAGCTGCAGCCTGGGAATGGCTGGAGATTCCTAAAATAGCCAGTTAATGAAGACTGACATGCCCCAAACCGTGACAGGAAGGGGAGCAGTGAATATGGCAGCAGGCTCAGGATTAATGCAGCACACATGGCCAGGGCTGCTGTCAGAGCTCCAACACTCTTCCTCAGCTATATGACCTCCATAAAACTAAAACAAACAAACAAAAAAGCCCCACACACACCTCCCCCCCTCCATAAAGTTTATTTCCTAAGCTACTTTTGTGACATTAACAGTTCACATCTAATGACTCACTGGGTACAATGAAATCACTCAGAGCATCCATGTGTTTACATAACAGCCACTCTCAAAGCATGTTTATTGCCAGAGGTAACCAAGAACCTTTATCTCAGTATCTCTTAGAAGAGGCTGCAGATTTAAATGGTACCACTGTGATCCTCAATCTTAAAGGAAAAAGCAAATAAATAAATGACAATAATTTACAAAATAAAATAAAACCAAGGGTCACACAGACATGTACTGCTCAGAACTTTCCACTGAGATTATTACAATTCAAGACATGACAGTGCATACCAAGAAATATATAATTTCAAAGTATTGCAACTGCAAAGTGTGTTAGTAACAGGCACAGTAGATGAGAGAGAAAGGTCTCTGTTATTAATCAGAATTCATATTTAAGAAACAGTGGTTGTTAAGTAACTCCCCTGAATCCTAATCACACCAGGAAGGTACCAATTATCCTGACTCCGTTACTATTCATTAATATCACGCTGAAATCTTATTTGTTTTTACAAGCTGGGGTGGGGGATGAGGGAAATCAGCTTTGAGAGGGTTGGTTTTTTCAAAATGTATCTGTACCTGAACCAGCTGAACCCTCGAGATCAGGTAGGCAGGCTACAAACAAGAATCCACATTTGACTAATTGGAAGGTCAGGTAAACAAAGCTCCATTATCATAACAAGAAGATACATTCTTCCTTGCAGAATTGCCATTAGCTTTATGCATCTCTTGCCCTGACAACAAATAAAACCTCTGCTGAAATGAAATATTATTATACCATTCCCTACATATTACTTTTTGAAGGACTTTTCCCCCTCCAAGATTGACCCAATGCTTAATTAAAGCTACAGAGAGCAGCAGTGAAAGATCTAAAGCTCCAAGCCAGCAATGACTAGAAACTGTTAGATCTGATTTTCAGTATCATGATATTCTCTTATCAGCACAAGAACAACAACAAACCTGAGCTGTAATAATGGTCGAAGTGTGTTAACAAATTTTCAGGAAGGCTTTTTGGTTTGGATTTTAAGCCTCTGCCATTTTGGAAGGTAACCAAAATATAATTCTGCTTCCCTTGATTGACAAAGCCTGCTTTACCTTTAATTAAATCTGTGACTGTATGCCACCTTTTTCAGTAAGAATAAGGAATTAAAAATTAATTTTCCAGAGGAAGAACACCTTCTCCTTACTGACAAACAGTATAATTTATTTTTTTAAAATATATATAGCATGATTAGCTGAGATCATGTATATGGCATTTCCAGAATAAAACTAATCAGTGTTACCATGCACTCCATTACTGCTCTATTTGCATTTTTTTCCTGGAAGGCTTCCAAAGAAAGAGGAAAATCTGCCTAGGAAGAGGGAAAATGCCCTGAATGTCTCCCCGAGAGGGACATCTAGCAGAAAACCACACAGCCAGGGCCTGCTAGACCTAAACTCTATTTCCACGAGAGCATCACTGGACATCTCGACCCACAGAGCACATGGGGGTGAGGGCAGGTCCACCCAGAGCCCTGGCAGCCACGGAGGTACAGGTAGAGCAGATGGACAGCTCACCCCAGTCTCAGCTCACAAAACACTGACCCCCCTTCTCCCTCCTGGGAATGCATCCACGGAGGAGTTCACCACGAGTGGATCTTCCCCTGAGCTGTGGTCTGAGGGCACCACTTGCCCAAATGCATGACAGCAACCAAGGCCATGAGCTGACCACCTTAGAAGAGATGTGGACTTTTAGTAACTCCTCTTCAAGCTCATGACAGTCAAATGAAACTTGGGAAGGTATCTCGTCCCACATTTTGGAAATGCAGTTGCCAACATCTGCGATCTTGTGGTTGTGGGGGCATCTCATCAACTTCTATCCAGAAAATGGAGTGGTGGAAATAACAGTCAATCCTTTCAGGTTTCACAGGAAAGCTAAATAAATGCCACCCAAAACAGATCAGAGAAGAACTCAGAAGAAAAAGCAGAGGATTATTTTTTCTTCCTTCCCCTCACTAGTGTGGGTTTTAATACCAGTCTCCTGATAGATTGTGCTTTTCAAGGATTAGGGCTCAGAGAACTGCCTGAATCTGAATAATTCCAGCCTGACTGGAGAGATGAGAAAGATCCTAGAAACAGAATAGAAAATTTTCAGGCATCTTTCACCTTTATTATGGGATTATCAGGTCTGCAAAGATCCCTCCACTTCCATGAGTACCTAAGGGAATAGACAAGCTAAGGACAGGGCAGAAGAGTCTGGTGCTATCAGGTGCTGTCTGAGAAGGGGAGAAGACAAGAAACTTAGTCCTGAAGCAGCAGTGAAGGTCACTTAGCAAACAGAGGGAGGGCTCAAGCCTGTGCCTCTGCTTCGACTGGTTCTCTAGAAGACAAATTACTAATTGCACCAGACTACACTGCAGCCTCAAAGTGAGCATCTTTGAAGGTAGAATTGCAGGGTTTAGGGAAAAATACTCATCTGCAGGCTCATCACAGAGTGGAATGGGACAAAGTTTGGTGCTTCAACCATGTCTTGACAGAAAACATTTCCTCCTACAAGCAATGACAAGCAGTTGTCAAGTGACAAATATGCTCTTGAGGATCAAATGTCAGATTCAAAGGGTGTGAAACAACCCTGACAACAGCTTTAAGTACGAAGTTCCCTAAGGCATGTTCTGGGGGATCTTTTGAGCATTATTTCCTGAAATTTGAAAAAAACATTCTACTCTGGGAAGCTTTAAAGAGTGCATTAAATGCAATTTGTACCTGCAAAACTGTTCTCATTGAAGAGCAACCACATTTCTGCATATCACTACTGGCAGGATCCAAAATCAAACTCATACATAGCGAACTTTGGTGCTTTAAACATTAAGTGCCATTCCTCTTTGTTAAAAGCAGCAGAATAAAGTAACATTTATTAACCTATCCCTGTCACTGCAGGACCTGAGACCTTTTCCACAGAATCAAATTGCTGCAAAGAAGTGGACAGGAGACTTTAAAAGCATTCCCCCTTTTCAAGTTTCAACTCCATCTGAAGTAGAATTGTGTTGACTAGGGAATAAGGCAAGGCCTGGGGCACCAGCTTTCTTGGTAAGAGCAGAATTAGTTGAATAGAGAACTTTACAGAAGATGCTGAGCATGGCTGGACTTTAGGTTTTCCAACTGCCTTAAGTTGATAAGTAAGAAGTTACATATTGAGCTGCCATCATAAGCAAGAGGCTCACATGATAACTGCAAGGAGATAAACACAACAAGCTCTAGACTAGTTAAATAAAATTAGTTTATCTGAGAAACTTAATACTTGGCAGCTGAACAGAAAAACTATCCCCACATCTTAGTGGTAGATAGGAAAAGGGGACAGACTGCAGGGAGGAGGACCACACACTGTCTTATAATACATGAACCATGATTCAAAAATACAAAAAACTAAGAGTTGAAATTTTCCTAATTTTAGGATCCTGATGATCTTAAAAAATTTGCTCATCAACTACAATTACCCTCAAAACTCACTGTGATATAATCCTTTATGCATTCTTGAGTATTTTTTTTTCTCCTTCACAGGTTGTCAAATTCTGTATTTCCAGACATTATGCTAAATTATTCTTTTAATTCCTTGAGAAATGTGAGACACTTTTATTTTGATCTTCAGTGTAAAGCAAAGTCAATACTTGTACTACATCAGAAGTGATACAAACACATATGAATGAAGAAGCTATGAACAGGTAACCGAAATTAAAAACTAATCCACACACGGGGCAAAAACCCCACAGTTTTGTTCTCCAGCACAGACTTATTAATATCCCCTGAACAACCAGCCTTCCATGCTAAGCCCTAGCTGTGCTGATCCCACTGAATTCCTCAGTAACACATCACTGCTTGCCAGTGAATCCCAGACATGGCTTATTTGCATCCTAGCAAGGCCAATTACTTGACTCCCTGCAAGCACCTTCCATGGGAAGGGTTACCAGTGTGGCACTAAAGATCTGACTGTCACCCAGTTTTTGAAGGTCTCTGAAATCCAGGCTGTGACAGCAGAGCCCTTTGGCATTCAGAACAGTCTCAAAGTAGCAGGAAACTTTATTCACATAATTCTCAAGTCAAATGTTTGTCAGATGTTGCCTAAAAACTAATAATCTGGACTTGCACATTCTGCTTCCTCAATGAACCAGCCACCATATTTTCCAAAGGATCCAACAGCCCACCTTAACATTCAGTCCAATATACATAGCATAATTAAATTCCTGATCTAGTCTCTGGGGTGTCTAACTCATCTACTGAAGCCTGTAATGATTTACAATCACGATGTACCGAATGCAGACAGGCTACTAACAGACCAGTTCTGGCAAGTGTTTTTTCCTGACGATAAGGAGGTTGAGACCCCAGTTTCCATCTCTTCTCTGTGCTGGCAGCTGTCACCCTCAAGCACTGCCTCCAAAAGATGCAGGGTACTGTCTAGCTAGATAATACATCAATCTAATAAGGAACAATGATGAATACTAACTTGTTTCATTACTGAATTAATATGCACATTGGTGCAGCTTAACACACATCCTATCTCCATGCCCAAGCTATTTCTCTCAAGTTCAAAATAGAGCAGAGGATCCACTGGCCAGAGAGACAATCAGCCCCAACACTCAGATGACCCCATTACCACTGAAGTTAATCTCAGGGTAGTAAAGGGAATGGATTCAGATTTCCCATGTCTCATCTCCCAGACACGTGTGCACATGTATAACACAGTAACACAACTCACACAACCAAGTTGTACAAACACTTGAGCAACTTCAGGATCAAGCTCCCAGTTAGCAACCTGACAAGATGAGATTTTATGTACTAGTTTTCAACATCCCCCCTCTCCGATCTGCTTCTCTTCTGTAAGCTACAGTATTTAATGAACAAAAGTATCTCTTCTCTCACTCAACAGCTCATCACTACAGTGACCTGTTACAAGCAATGAGATTCTTCAAACAGCTAAAAATGTCTTTTTTCAAGAGGTTGGCAGGTTTTGATTCTTGAAATCAAACAATCAGGTTTCTACCAGAAGTTCTCTGCACGCAGGAAGGCAGCCAGCAGGTCATTTAATTATTTATCTGCCAGAGGTCTTTTAGGGTGACTCTTGGAATATCTGAGCACCTCCATTTGAGAAAGTATTGATGAAGACAAAGTCATTAACAAGCAAATGTGTAACTGCAGGAAGAACCTTGGCAGGTCTGTAACACACAGGTAGGCACTCAAAAGAGCACTAAAGAGTATTTTAAAATATGCAAACAAATCTATTTTTTAAGACACCTTAAAATATAAAATTGGTGGTTGAGGTGTTTTTTGTGCCTAAAAATTATGACATAAAACTCCTTAAATTCAGTCTAGACTAATTGCCAAGTATTATACATTATATGATTAATAAAACTGAGTGTTCTGAAATTTTCCTATCTGTATATGATTAGGTAATGATATTTTTTTCTGTAATTAACTGAGAGCAGTCTCCTTTCTATTTCCTTCAAGGTATTGATGAAATAAATCAAGGGTAGCTTCAAAGATAGATCTGAAATACAAGCTAGGATACTGTTTTTCAGTTTGAAAGATGTGGTTTCTCTAAAGCTGAAAAGCGTCTTTAATGTGGCACCACTTAAAACCAAAGCTCAGAGTTGAACCAAGGAAAAGAAAAATGTTCCAAAACAGGAAAAACACCAGGCTTACATTCATGAAAGTATTTAAACACCTAAATTTTTATTTATGCATTAGTTGTTCAAATACACAATGGGCTTAGATTTCAGAGACCAGAAGGGAAGGGGCTACCAGCTTCCTCCAGTGAATACAACATTTTCATAAACAGTCAAGAAAATGTTGCATTGACTTTTGTGCAACTATGCATTACACAGGGCTACCTTCTATAAATCCTAACTCACGACCATAACCTCATTTCTTAAGATATCAAGAAAGTGGTGTAACAGTGGTCCTTTACTGGGGACAGCACACCTTTGACTACAGGTCATGAAAAACCAAGAGAAAAGTCAGGATTACTGAAAAATGTTGTGGAAACTTGACAACAGGCCAAGTTGAGGCAGAAAGGGAGGTAATGTAATGGAGAAGCAACTTTTCTGCCCAGATTTCCATGTGCATGTGAAAAGTGTATCAAGATATGCTCAAAAAACACAAGTGCTTTGGGAAAATAGTGGCCCTGCTTCTTGCAAAAACTTTGGAGGATATTGCAAGGGTGGAAACTTGGAGTTTACTGAGGCAAAACAAATATTTAATATGAAGTTGTCTCTATCTTTCACATCTCAAACTTAGCTTTTCTGCTTCTTTCGTGCCAAGTTCACCTCATCTGGCATATGACCTCCACCAGAAGGAACCTGCTAAACTCCCCTCCAGTCTGTCCCAGCAGCATCCGCAGATGAAGGACTGGATTCTGTGCTGTGACCCGTAAGTCACTGCAGCTCAGGTCAGAAAGACAGGCCTGTTTGTAACAGAGCTCTCTTCTGCTGTTCCTTCATTTTGTGCTGCAATTTCCTGGCAATCAGTGCTCTTCCCTTCTTTGTTTTAAGCCTTTCCTATTTGAAACAGGGACAGGTAGTGGGTGTGCTATGCATAGGAACCATGCGGGGTACCCACCCATCAGTGGAGAGGCTTTTCATCAGGTACAAATCATAATTACTGTCATATTTTGAAAGATCCTCCCTTTCCACCCTAACAGCTTCCTTTGAGACAAGGGACATTTTTTTAAAAGAAATTCATTAAAAATTGCCAGAGTCTTAACTGCCCATGCAGATGCTCCAGGACAGGGTGCAGGACACTGCTTGCACCCACGTTATCTCTTGATGATTTTGCTCATGCTGTCAGTCAACTGATTTACCAGCACATCCTGCAGCCATCTATTTTAGGAAGATGTATTACTGCCTCTTGACACACAGAGGCAGCATATATAAAGGTTAGAGAAGGAGACAAAGTCACCACTGCTGGGCTCCACTGACAGCTTTCTACTGAATCTTTAGTGGTGGCTGGGTCAGATATTTAAACCAGTGGTTTTAAATTGTGGTTGGTGGAACACCAATTGCAGAAGGAACATTTGCTGGTTGATGTTCTGAGAAATTGGCTGGCCAAGTAGTGCTGGCTGTCCTTGTTCCCACACATGTATGTGGGATTTATTGCCAAGGCAAAGGCAAAAAGGCATCAGATATTTTCCTAATTATACTTCACATAAAGAGACACTACCGTTGTTTGAAAGAGTGTCATGATATGGCAAACGGCTAATGCCTGGAATATGGGAATTGTGAACTAATACATTCTGTCATTGGGGAAAAGATCACAATTCTTCCCCTTAAATAGTCCAAGCTTCAATTATTTGTACAGGAAAAAAAGGTACATTTCTGACATGCCTAATGGGAAGTTATCGTTCTTAATTGAGTTCTGTTTTCTCTATCCTTTGAAAACCACAGGGTCTGCAGAAACAAAACAAGTGTTTTGTGACCATAAACTCCTTCCAAAAGCTGAACTGGGAAATAAAGCAAAGGTTTGAGCAGGATTCTGCTGAGCTGATGTTACACAAGGGCTCATCTGCGCTGATGTGCATCAGCAGTGCTCTATTGATTACATTGATTTTACCCAGCTAAAGGTTTGACCCACAGTCTCTGAGGAAGACCTAAAGCTAAACAACCTCTAACTAACTAACACCAAACAATAACTATCAAAGCAATAACTATCTTTAAGAAAATAAAAGGGATCAAAAACAATGACCATTCAATAACAGCAGCACAGGAATAAACAATACACATGCTAACCCATACAGACAGAGCCAAACCAGAAATAGCTCAAAGTGAGAAGAAAATACAATATACTGAGAAAACATCAAAACTCTGAGGGACTAGGGGAAGAAAGAAAAAAAGTGAAGAGAAGCAAATGGCTAACACTGATCCTGAACCAACACAATTTCATCAGATACTGAAGTACAACATACATCTTCATTATGTTTCTCATTCAAACCAGGAAATCAAGACTAAGGACCATAGTCTTAAAAATCCCTTTTGATACATTTTTTAAATCCCCGAATTACTTTCCATCTATCAAACCAGTATGAGCACCAGCCCTCACAGTTTACAGACATGTCCACACCCTTCTAGGGCTTTAGCCTAAGCAGCATCAGTGCCTGTGCCCACCCCTGCGTCCCACATGGCCAATGCTCAGGACTTGTCCAAGGCAGGTTCAAGGCTCCCAGTACTCATCCTGCAACAACAGCTTTTAGCTTTGTTGTTAATTCACTACCAGTGACTAACAGTGGCCTGAGGAGTTTTTGAATATGGAGCAATTTGGAGAGTTTTTTCTTATACACAGACCAGTTTACATACACCTACGGCATGGATATAATGCGACTGCGGCTTTACGCTCACATGTAAATTATTATCCTTGCTCCTGCTGACACATAAAGGCTACAATCCATGCTGTTATCCAGGGGGGAAAAAGCCACACACAAACACTGCCCTCCCCCCCAAAAATAACCCTAAACAACCCTGCTTAGGCCCTCCCAACACTATCTATATTCTATTCACATTTAATCTCTCCATAATACACTAGAATTCCTTACAACACATCTGTACACAGAACCATTTTCTATTAAGACAGTGCCATATATCTTTGTTCTGAGCTGAATAACTGATTGTACCCAAGTTCTGTCACATCTCTTCAGCAAAAAAAGGCCTATCAGTAGAATCAGCCTGTATTCTGTGCTCTATCAGCATGAAATGACATTGCCAGACACATTTGCTGACCATACAACTATATCTTCAAAAATACTGAGAGGAAATGGATGATCAAAGCAGCCTAATGTTCAAACATAAGTTACTCCCTGCTGTTTCGTCTCATTTGGCTTTGGTCAAATTTTACTGTGACTGGGTTCCAACACAACACTATTTCATGGGTTGTAGCAGCAGAGGGGGTGTCCTGGAGGGTCAGGGAGATCCCAGACAGCCTACTATTCTCTTTCCAGCAGTAGCAACTGAAAGACATGTTTAGGAGGTGCACAGAGGTGTGTTGGACAAGGAATGTTAAAAATCAATATCCTCTGGCGACTCCCTTTAGCACTTGTTCACAGTACCATAACCTTTTCTGAGATACAGACACCAGAACTGCACAGAGCATTTAATGTACAGGGACACCAAGGTTCTATGTGGCAGCAATATAAAGTAAACATACAGAAAAGCCTTTCAGAGACCTCCTAGTTTGGCCATACATCACTATCAGGGGATTATAATTATGTATAGAGCATTACTATGCTACAATAACGTCCATCAGCTCATGGCTCTGCTGCCACCTGATGATTATCACTGGCACAAAGAACATTAACCAATTTAAGCCCATTGTATCAATCATCTCCACCTTAAGGGGACTCTGAGAGCAGTCTTTAACAGTCCCACAGGACAGCAATGCTGTATATTCTGCCCATGAGCCAGATATTGAGGCATTACCATTAAGGATGGTAGGAGCTCTAAAGGTGCTGTTCCGGTCCATGGTCTCAGTGATCTGGCATTAGAGAGTTCCCAGACAGGCCTTAATATGAGCCTTTAATGAGCAAGTCACAGGTTGTTGTGTCATATCCTACTTGGGGACACTTTAGTTCACGGATCACTAAAGTGAAAGGCAGTAAAGGCAAACTCTTCAGAACTTCTATCAACCAGCCATCCATGCACAAATGCCAGCTCCTTTAACCCTTACAGAAAAATTTAAACCCTTCCCTGATTTTGCTCTCATTTTCTGCTGGCAGAAAGGAACCTGTATTACAAATGAAGCATCCCTTCCCCCCTTGTCCTCCTTTAGCCACCAATGGATGATGAGACTGTAAAAATACCATTAATAACTAGCTTGTTCACTGTAATTAACACCTTTGCAGTCTCCTTTCCAGAGAGAAATTGGCACACTTAAAGACGGCTCAGCAAGGTGTTATTTACTTAAGGAAAAAGAAAACATTAAAGCTTTATGTGAAAGAAAATTATCTGTTATCTCTCATGGCTCTCAAATACATTTTACAGCAGTGGCTTTCCAGCCTGCATTTAAAAAAACCAGAAAGAACTCTTTAAAAAATCCATTAGGAACTTAAAAGTATTATCTACCACTTTGCTACACTCTCCCTAATGAAACTGCCAACAATAAATTCACAAGATTGTTTTTGAGTTGTTTATTTATTTATTTATTCATTCCCGTGTTGATGACAGAGACGAAAAGCATCAGCCATACAGGATGTTTTTAATATCTTGTACACAATGTGAGTCTGTGGGAGTTCACAGCTGCTCCCCCCCCACCCCCAGGTACAGACAGCCCGTTTACAGGGGTGGCAAACAGCCTCCACCACAGGAGAGGAGAATGGCATTTGGGATGTGAACAGTGCCCTGGTGGGTGGGACATGGTCCTCTACCACTGAGACAATAAGTCTCCACTGCCGTGGGGATCCTCTCTGGACCACCAGAGAGGCACTGAAGCACCCCCAGTCTGGTCACACCAAGGCCCAGTTCCTGACTGCACATATATTTTCTCCCTCTGCTGCAGTTACGGATTAGTTTTGTTTACAGCCAAAAGAAAGGAGAAGTCAAAGCAAGGACACTATTGAATCCATCCAACACAGCCACATCACACAGATCCCACTGGAGGATGGGCCTTGAACTTTCATTCCTCACAGCAAGTGGGAAAATGTATTTCCTTATCCTAAGGCTTTCTTACTTCCAGTGAACATTTCCCTATTGGGCCCTGTTGTCACAGGGCAGGCAATGGTCACCTACTGGGAGCCATCTCTCCTCCTCACCACGGGGACGCTGAACCTCCCAAGTTTAGTTACTCACACAACTTGCCCAGGGATGGACACCTGTTGACCATTTCACACCAAACAAACAAACAAACGTGCAGATGACAACTCCTTAAACCTGAGCTTCCAACCAAGGCAGCCAAAACATCAGGCCATCCAAAATCACCTACACAGCTTTCCCAAGGCTTGCAGTAAAAGCATGTACATCATGAAGAGGCTGTGCTGGCAAACCAGGGAGCCTGGGGCTAAGTGTCTGGTTTCTTCCTTCTCTACTACTCATCAGAATTTGAAAAGGACATTTCAGTAAATCTGTTTCTCTTGGTTTTATTTGAATTCTGTCTTTGCTGTATAAGATACAAGCTTTTTAAGACAGAAAGGTCTGTTTATATAAATCCAGAAGATAAACCCCAGGAGATTATTATAATTTCAAATGCTGTTTTTAAAGTAGTTGACTATAACCTTTCTGAAAAGAAAGCACCATCTTAGTCTAGTTGTACCTAAAATACAGGACATGAAAATATTTTTTTTCCAAAATATTCAGGCAAATAATGCAATTCCCTACTGGTCTTGGTAATGGCATGAAAGCACAACCCCACCCCACCCCTAACTGCTGCACAAGTGACAGGCATTTGATCATTATTGCAACCACCTGTCAAGTATCACAATGAGTTTTCTCTCATTTCATGAGTTTAAAAGGCTTATAAACTGCAAAACTGCAAAATACAAAGTGCATTTAAAAAAAATCAATATCTATTTAGATATCCTCTTAAGGAAGCTTACTTTTGATTAATTTTCTTGACTCTTGAGAAATCTGGTAACAGGAACAGAGGAAGAACACTTGTATTTATAAATTGGCTTGTCTAATAAGTTTGAAGATTTTTATTTTTTTTCAGCTCTCATTTTGCATATAACTGATTCTCTTCCTTTGCAGGAGATCCTCTGTCATATGTTCATTCTTTTGAAAGGCATTTTTTCTGGCTTTTGAAAGCCAGAAAAAACCAAATAATCTCCTATTCAGGCAGTAGTTTTTACAGACTAACCTTTTTTGTTAAGATAGCAGGAAGGCATCGTGTTTTTAGCCTGGCAATGACCACATTAATGTGGTCTGCAATGTATCTGTGGGAGTGGTACATAGAGACATGGGATTTCTAAGGAACCTCAAGTCATCTGAAGTTCACTAAAAACAAACAAAAACCCAAACACCCAACAAAGAAAACCTATAGCACAAGTTCAACTTTTGCCCTTTGAATTTTTAGAAGTACACCAAGAAGGGGATATCAAGTCCTGATCCCATCACATCCAACTCAAAGCACTACATTTCCTCTCTCTAGTGATTTCAACTGTACAGCTCAGGCCTTTGCTTGTGATATCTTTACAGAGCATGTCCTCCTCTTTTTGGAGCAGGGCAGTATAAAGGCAGAGGGTTCATCTGGCCAGCAACAGGCTGAATGTTTATCATTAAGTGAGGAGCTAAGTCTACTTAGTAAGCAATTCACTGGAGTTTGTATATAAATACTGATTTGGGGATATTTTTTTCCAAGTAAACATTTGCAAATACAATTGCAGTCCACACTCATTCTTTATCTGGAAATCACGGGATCCAAACTGACCTCATCCTATAGTCTCATCTTATGCCTCTTTAGGGCAAGGCATACTTCATTCTTAAAACCAAGCAGGCAAATCATCTTCATTTAAACAATGGGTAACGATTCACAAAATATATCACATCTTTTAATTTAGGATGATAAAGGATAATCAAGATTTTGAACACTGTAAATTGAAAAATTCCCCAGCCAGGCAACACAGCTCACAGACAACAGGGAGAGATAGCAGCCAATGAACCAGCATTCAAGAAATCCTTGCCAGCACAAATCTTGTAAAACTTGGAAATGTTAAAAATATAAAAATTATTTGTAACACATCCCTGCATGAATTCTTGTTCTTCAGACCTGGAACGGAATGAATACTGACCTGTATTTGGTGTTAGTGTATCCCAATTGCATGCACCCTGTTTGATTTTGTCTATACATATTGGAGAGGCAAGAATAATTTTCAGTTTTTAGGACACATTTTCGATTTGAGAACTAAGCCCACTAGAAACAAATTAGGTATTTTCCCCCTTCCCAGTTTGGTGCTTTTTAAAAAAACAAGTCATTAATCTGGTGCACAGAACCAGCTGAAGGATGGTCCAGGTAATTCTACTGTGGCAAGTATTGACAGTGGTTAATGTTTAAACAATACACTTTGCTTTAGTCAGAAGAGACAAATGGTTCATGGCCTATGAATTCTTCCAGGTGCCTCACTCACTCTTGGATTTTCCTACACACTGTCAGTATAATACCTTGTCTCTTTCTCCTTTAGATATTTGTCAGTGCACAAATGTATTTCTACCCTAAGATAATCATGGCAGACAGGATCAACATATTGATATACAGCACTACTTTACACCAAGGTATGAATATTACATTAGCTGAGTTATCACTGTAAGTTCTGACCTTCAACTACCCAATTTTAAATTCATTCATTTTCAAACTATTAAACTCTTCTCTGTCACATCACAGAAATCGACACTGTGATGGTAAGTTTTTCTGACAACATTTCAGTCAAAACAAACTATGATGTATTAGCAAAATTTGTAAAAATGTGTTTGTGCTATTAAAAATCTGGAAGGACTCTGTAGCCTGTGGTCACAGCTTGACCCTGAGTAGTCAAGAAGAGAGAAGTGGCCTGTGAGTGATCAGTTCCAGTTCTTCCTACCCCCTTCTGATCCCTGATTGCGGATCAGAAAGCTCAGCTGTTCTGTCAAAGACAGAAATCTGGGTTCCATTACCACTCCCTGCTTCCCACTGAAAAATCTCTAATGCATGGATGTTCCCGCTCTCAGGAGTGAGTCCCAAACAACAGAACAAACTAGATTATGAAGAGGGCAAAGGGAAAAGGTTAAATGAAACTTTTTCCCAACACATTACTGGCAAACTGAGGGAGCCGAGAAAAGCCTTCTCCCTCAATTTGCTGCCCTCAAATATTCCAGCATGTTCCCGAACTAGTAACATGTCAATGTATTCACTTCTCACCTAGGACAAATTAAAAGGCAGAGAAGTTACTTGTTACAGAAACTGATCCCCTCTTCCGGCACTTAGCTAGAAGAGGCTATTTAATCTTTCTGAACTACAACACATGAATTTAGAGTGAAAAAGCCAAACCAACATCAGAGCTCCCCCAGAGCAACTCCAACTGCTTGGGAAGCATTCAGCTCTACGGTCTGCAATGTAAGAGTTACAGGGGAAAGGAGCAGCAGCATCACCACTTAATACAAGGGGATCTGACAATACAGCACTTAAATACAGCTACACACCCCCTTGGCCTTCTGAGCCCTCCCACCTGTGCAGGCCACTGAAGATAATTGTATAATAACAGCAGGCTGTCACGGCAGTATGGAGACATCCCTAACAGGCTACACAGGAGGTCTGCACGAACATTTAGATGCCAATTAGAGACACTTTTTTGCCAGTTTTTAAAACATGATTAATACAGCCACCACCTACATCTGTCAAGAGTCTAAACAGTGAAACCCCTAGTAAAAAAAAAAAAAAAAAAAGCTATTGGATTGAATTGGAACATGTGGCATAAAATGCTCTGATGAGCATCAGAACAGTACTGATAGATTCACAGAAAATTTGCTTCTGTTTCACTTCCAGAAACAAAAGGACTCAAAGATGCAAATTACAGGGAACAAGACAAGTGCTTTCAGCAGCTTCTACTAAGGGCCATAGATCTGATGACCATTTCCCTCCATTCAACAAACAGTGCCTGAAAAGACAGAAATATCTCCACATGGGAACAGAAGCCATTATTTTATCAAATCGATTGCTGCTGAAACCTTTGAGCTCTAAACAAGCTTTAGCTAAAGTCCTATTGGCATTTAGGTTAACAATTATCTTTTTACAAGTTCTGAAGACATGCTGAAAGTAACAGCACCCCCTGGGTAACAGAGACCTAATTGATGCCAAAAAGACAGGGGATGGGATTCTGGGATGTTCCTATTAAAAACAAATCAGTCAATCAGTCTAACTTTGTTCTGAATGACAACCTAAGAAAGGAGATTTCAGCACTGCCTTGCAAGAAAGGTACCTCATGTGACAGCAATGGGAAATCTTAAAATCCTAGACAGCCCAGTGAAGAAGGGAACCAAAACCAATAGAAACATCAGTCAATTATAACTATAAAAATAGAGAATGTGAACTCAGGGAGGGGATTTCCCTTTAAGAATTCAGGCTGTAGGCACAACAGAGCTCTAGTTGTCACGTTTACGTGGGTAGTCATTTTAATCAACCTTTTAACATATATTTTGCATGTCTGTATTAGAAATATGAATTCTTCCTAACTGTTTCCTGAAAAGACCTTTTAACTGAGACACTGCCTCCTCTGCAATGTCTTCTCTCAAGAGTCAGAAGTCAATGCCCTAGAATTACAGGAATCTAGGCTAAAAAATACTCTTCTACTTAATGCCGCTCCATAAACAGAGGAATTTCATCTCAACTGAGTAAACAGCAATTCTTGAACTTCAGTGTATGACAATATAAATTTCTTGCTTAGCTGAAGATTTATCAGCTCCTAAAACCACAGAACTGTCTTCCTCAATCTACTCCTTTTTTTTCAGCATCTTCCTCAGACAGCACAGCTTCTTCCAATTTTTATAACCTTTTTCTGAGGGGTCTTAATTTATGCCAAGAAAAACACTGTCTGTTAAATGGCACTATTAGACTCACATGATTTCTTGTGGTGCATGTGAAGTTTTTGGTCTCCTGCATACTAAATGATCCTTACAGTGTGAAAGAAATTGGTAAAAACAGCTGCTTTATTTTGTGCTCTGATAACTGAGGAAAAACACCCCTCAATGAAAAGTCATCCTTCGCTTGGGGGAAAATAAATGGGCAAATAAGTACATGAATAAAATTAGCAGATCGGGCACTGATTTCTTCACCAAGGTGCATGTGGGCTGGAGCAGATGTTTTCACAAGCAGAGCCTTTTCTCATGGATTAATGCAAGATAAGGCTCTTCATCTGCTCCATTTCAATGCCCACAAATACTTCGTAGATCAAGAAAGAGGCAGCAGGATGAGGAATTACAGAGTCAGATTTCTTTTGGTTTCTGTGTTCAGGATGTAGGATGTGTTGACAGCAAGACCAAAACTTCCATCCAGCCACAAAGTCATAGAAAATGGGACAACAGCCAGGTATCAACCATCAACAGCCTGGTGATGATGTCTGTTTGCAGCTTGATACATAGATTCATAAAGACCTGCAAGAAGTTTTCAAGGTTTAAATAAAAATATGTGGGGAATCACTTCCATGCCTCACTACACTGTACATTCAGTGCTACTGAGCAAACTGGGAAAAGCAAAAAAAGTGAAAAATGGGAGCACAGAGGAAGGAGCAATATGAAGTCAAACCTTTACTTTCTTAGGAGACCAAAGGTGACAGACAAGGGAGAAAAAGTAGTGTTCTCTTTTTCACCTCTTCTGAGCAAAGGGGAACACAAGAAATTAGGAGGACAGACCCAAACTTACCTGAGGATACATAAGAAACAAAAAAAATTAGGGAGATAGACACAAACATATCTGCAATACTTTGCTGCCAAGGAAGAATGTTTCTCATAAACATCTCAACTCTTTTTTTTTTTTTCCTTTTTGGCATGCTTTGGGTCTGATCCAAAAGCCTGACACAGCCACTAGAAATGGTTATTGGATTAAATTCTTAGACAGCACAGAAAATAGCAGGCTAAAGAATCTTAGCAGACTTTCCAAGAGTATTCATTCATCTCTGGCTTGGGAAAAGCTTGTGAAGTGTCAGACTGAAGGAGAATTTTGCCAGGAAAATCTGGGTTTGAACCACAAGAGCAGCTGCCTCTAACAGCATTGCCCAGAGAGGTATCAAACAGGTGCTAGAACCAAAAAAATGACAAGTAAGCAAAACACTATAAAATTGCCTAGTGCCCTGTAAGTAAGTTTCTTCATCATGTGTAACAAAGCAACAACTCAGAGGAACTTCTGAAAGACATAAATGTCAATCCAGCACCCTGCTCAGGCTGACCTTTACAAAAGAGTTTTTCATTTTCACATTTTCCTATTTCTATAGGAATAGAGAACTCCTTTGAAAACCTCTTCCTGGAGACTGCTGGACGAGCACAAGTCCTGGGAAAAGAATAAAATGTCCCAATAATCTTGCCAGTCATGAATTTCCAAATCTGCCCCATTACTTGCAAGCTCTGCTAGTGGTTTGGGCAGGGGGAAATGAAGCCTCTCCCTCCTTGTCCACCCCTGCAGCCATCCCAGTCTCCAGATCCACTGGGCATCTCAGCACAGCTGAGCAGTTACACCCCAGGAAGAATCTGCTCCAGTGAGTCCTGTTCCTCCACAACTGGTTGCAAAAGGGGGAAACAACGGCAGCTTTCAAAATTCCCATGGCAACAGCTCCTTCTCCCTACAAACTCTGACTCCACTGGCAGCCTGAACACTGCACAAAGCAGCAGCACACAGAGGCAATTTGCAGCCTGCAGTCAGGTACCAGTACTTCTATTTAATAAAAAATTCACAAGCACAAACCACTGACCATGGCTGGAGATGTAACCTTGAACTCA
Source organism: Pachyramphus minor (assembly GCA_013397135.1). Taxonomy (NCBI): domain Eukaryota; kingdom Metazoa; phylum Chordata; class Aves; order Passeriformes; family Tyrannidae; genus Pachyramphus; species Pachyramphus minor. The sequence continues at coordinate 2,072,715 of VYXB01004619.1, forward strand.
GGCCCCTAATCCTTGCTCCGGTATGGATCCTTCTGTGTTCCTATCTCTGCAATAATGGGCTTATCTAAAACGCTGGAAATTAGGTTTTTAAGGTCAGTAGGAGACCTTTAAAAGCCCTCCAAATAGAACTGAGGTCGTGACTACTTGTGGTCATTGACATTACAGCAATTTTTGTAAGTACAGGGATATTAATCCCAGGAGCCTGACAATTTCTATTTTAGTAATGACATTCTGTGCACCTAAAACTTTTAGTGAAGTTTAATATTCTTCACTCCATGTACTGATCTGTTTTGTACTGGTCTTAAGTGTTGTTAAATGGTTCTTTCATTTCACTGTGGAGCTGGCTGACCACACTTCAGTTGTGCATGGAGTGAACTCTGTATATTGGAGCATCATTACTCTCAGGGGATCCCAGGTAGTTCGAAAATGCTGTAATTTGATTTTGTTGTATTTTTTTTTTTCTTTAAAGCAACTACATTTTGTAAAAGCAGCCAATTATTTCTCTTCCTGGAATGAATACAATAAAAAAATTAATTATGCCCCACTGTGATTAATTGCATTTTAACACAGAAAAGGTCTACTGTAAAAACACCTACTGTATTGGTAACCATGTTACTTGGGTTGAATCAATAATATTTCAAGAAGCCTGAAGAAGATTACAACAGTATTTGTTCTTCTTTATTTCATGCACAGTTGGACATCAGTGTCATGACATTTTTAAGAGCATATATGCAGTGTAATTCTCATGAACAGTTTTACAGAATTATTGATGTGAATTAAATTTCACGATGGCTTAAGTGACTGCAAAATTTGAGCTCCGGAATTTATTCCATGTAAGTGGGATTTGAACCAAAATCTGTAGAATTTTTCCCAAATTTAAATGCTTCTGATCCGTAGCAAGAAACATCTCCTCTGAGACATGTATTTGGCTGAAAAAAAGGTGTCCTCAGCACAGTTAACAGCATCAGCATGGGCATCTAATCTTTGTATCATGCTAAATATTTTCTTCTTTGAAGTGATAAAAATCCAGCTGTCAAGCATTGCTTGATCTGACCCAATGCCTGGGGAAAGCTAATCAAAAGGAAGTCTTAGAGGTTCCCCCTACTTAAATCCACCCACCCGAATAAGCACAAGTTAGAATTTTTATGAGGTAAAATAGACTCTGCTGTCACAGCCTGGTGTTAATTGGCACAAAGGTTTGAGAATACCTTCGTTTTACTGAACTGCTTTGATTTCAAGACTTCTGAGCTGAATTTTCCTGCTTCTTTATAATCCTGTCTTAACTATCACTGAGTTTGAAGTGAGAAAGGAGCTTAGACAGATCTATATCGGTGTTCATTCATGCCAGACTGTTGCATTTTCATCTGAAACACAGTCTGAAAAAAATTCCAATTGAGGGCAGGAGTAGCAGGGGGAGCACAGGGAATGCTAATCCCCTGTTCAGCTCTTGTGGGAGCAACAGGTGATGATTAGTCATTGGCCACCATGTCAGCAGCCTCTTATTTTCTTCTCTGACTGAAAAAAACAACAAAAACCCAACCAAAAATCATTCTCATCCCTCTGCCCTCCACCTCTGGGTACCTCAGCCCTCTGCAGGACCACCTCCCAGGACTTCTTAACTGCTATGTGAAGTAGGAAGGTTCAAAATTCAGCACTGAAATAAACCAAAGACGATGAAAGAAGATGCAGCTTCAGTTTACTTCCATCCCCCACTTTTGCTCCATGTCAGAGTACTTAAAAAGCCTGGATGCCCTCTGTTTTGATCAGGTGAAAACATTATCATCAAGTATAGAATATAACTCACCACAGGGCTCCACCTCTACTGAAAAACAAAACCCAAGATGCAGAAACAGGTGTAGATGGTACAGGCAGGTGTGTGCTTCCATCTGATACCAACTGGCTCCAAAAGAAGCAATGAAACCCCAAATTAACATCACACTACAATATAGACAGGAGGAAACGTTGCTGTTTGAGGACCAACAATGTTTTGCAGATTACCTGGAAAACTCTTGGTGATGGACAGAGAAGCACATTTCACATGCAGCACTCAGTTTCAAGAGTTATCTAGGGTTTTTTGGTTTACATTTTCAGTCACATATAGACATTTTGCATGATAAAATTCCCTTTGCAATTAAAACAAGCTAATGCCACTTCACTTGATCCTCACACCTATCAATGCAAGCTTCAAACCATCTCTAGGACTAAAAATAGAATTTGTAATTTTCATAAAATTACTTCCAGTGGGATTTCATTTTTTTAACTTGACGTATCTGATGAAAGGAGTTTAGGGGTCACACTTTATACCATTTATCATCTAGCTTCTAGTTAGTCTCAATTTGTTTTTATTTATGCACTGACCGGGATAGATTTTCTTCCTCTTATTTTCACAGAACTTCCTTTACTACCAAAAACATAACATCCCAATTCTGCCAGTCTTGCTTATCAAGAGCCAAGTGTAATAAAATGGCTGTTTGACAAAGATTTTAACAAGGTATCCAAACACAGTCATTTTCATAATCTTACACTCCACTAATACCCTTTCTCCCAATATTTTCTCAAAAACTTATTTAAGCCATAAAGCCCTGCAAAGATCCCCCACATTCTACAACACACAGTACACAAACTCTAATCTTATTTTACATTTTTCTTTCTAAGTATTCATGCAGCTTGCAGTGTCTAGTAAATATTATGTCTTGTCACAGATAACCAGCCATTCAACTAATTGGAGATTTCTATTAAGATTTCTCCTAAATTTTCCCTTCCAGTAGCATTTTTTCATTCTAATTCATCTCCCTGAAAATGAAGTCCTACATTTTCTCTGTATTATCAGTTTCTGTAGGAGATATTGGTATCATTTTGAATTAAACAAGCAAAAAAGCTTTAAGTCTGCAGAATTTATTTATACTGTAAGGTCTTGAAAGTGCCTTCTTAAGCCATTGAAGACAAAACTCTCAATCTTTTTTAATGCTGAGGAATACATATTCCTCTTTTCCGTCAATTTGCTTTGCTTTAAGATCCATATTCGGGGGTGGGGTAGAAATAAACAACAGGGATGACTGAATATTAGGAGAGAAACTGACTGCCAAAGAAGAAACATCATTTAAATTAATTGATAATGCATTTCCTATGTTTAAAAAAAAAGTCAGTATTTAGTTCTTAGAGCATTAAAAACAAAATACCTCATTTCACATTCACAGTTTCGCTCATGAGTCACCTGTACAACAAGAAATGAGATTAAGTGAGCACAAAACTAAATAAACATGATTCCACTGTCTGTCTATCCAGAGACTTCCATCCACCCCAGCAATGCTCCATTATACCTGTGTCAATTCTATCAACGCTAATTAATCTAACAGCAACCTTCTCCTGAATCCACTCTTCACCATTTTAAAGGTAACCATTATCTCATAAATCAAAACCCTTGTCTGATTGTCCTGGAGGTCTGTATGTAATAAAATCCCACTTTTAGAAGTTGCCTGCGGGAGGTGCTTTTTCCTTTATCTGTCCTTTTTTAAGAGAAGATGGACCCAGTTTCTGACAGTTCAATCTGAGTGCTGTTTAAGTGTACAGTCTAACAGTTTCATATGAACCATGGGGAGTTTCGACTCAGGATTTTGGGATTTTGCCCACCTCCACGAAGAGGAGGCAGTGAAATACTCCTAGAGCACATCCTGACACAATCCCGCAGCCCAGCCTACCGTAAAACAATCTCTATCAGCATACAGTGGCAGATTGCACAGGTTTAAATCACACCAGGAAGCAGTCAGGACAGGTGGCTGCAAAAATATAGGCTTCCAGGGAGCCAAAACCTGACTTTTTGGAACTGGTTTATTTTAAGAAGTAAGCTTTTCCTGTCAGCTGCCAGGCACGCAGCTCTCTTGAGAAACACCTCTCAGCGGCACTGGCTGGCAGGACACAGGCAGATTGTTTCCAGTACTTTGGGTTTATAACCATACAGGAATGGCATTTACAGTTTGCTTAATTAAAAATAATTTCCCCTTCATTTTGTGAGACAATGTCTGTGCATCAAGATAATGGGATCTAGTGTCTAAAAGGAGCCAGCAACAGATCCTTTTGTGAAAGCGGGTCCTGGGGAGAAAGGGCCCAATTATTCAAAAAAGGTGTTTGCAGTAGAGTGAACAGTGTAACTGGCTGGAGATCACTGCCTTGCTATGGATGCTCAAGGAAGAAAGATGTGCAGAGGCAAGGAAAATGAGGATTGCTGAGAACAGTGAGACCCGAGTCTACCACCTCCAGCCAGACTGACCTTGGCTGAAGAGATGCAGAAAGCAGAACTGCCAAGATGGGAAGCAGGTGATCTCAGCTGATGCTGCTAAGCACCCTCATCTCAGAAGACACCAGTAAGACACATGTCCTGTCTTGACCAGATATGAAACCTCTGATTAGGGCAAGCACCTTCTGATGGGGCAGGTGACACTCAGACTGTACACTGGATAGAGAACGGATTTGCACAGACTGGTTTTCTTCTTCCAGACTTGCCAAAAAATGCTTCTTTGAACAAGTGCAAGTGTCTGAATGGGTGCTCCCTGCTCCACACCACCTCTGCTCTCCCAGTATGGGTAAGTTTTGTCAGCAGCACATTATCACAGTATTTATTCATGCAAACACTCCACTGCCAAGGGGTCACAGAGGTCAAAATCCCACAGAAATAACAGGAGGCTGTGCCCGTACACGGTCATTGGAATGAGGGTGTGTATTTGCTTTCTCCAGACAAGCCAGAGGATGTTGATAAGGGTACAAGGCTTTTCCCAGGGACAATAGAAGATTGTTATTTTTATTTTTTATACAAAACCTAGAGTGATTTAACAAACAGCAGGTTTCTAAGAGCCAAGCAGTGCCCAAAAAATGCTTTTAGATAAAGGTATGAAAGTTCAGTGATTTGCAAATTATGGATAGATTATTTAACCTGCACTTCTACAACCAAGCTACAATGTATTTTGGAGCTTAAAACTCAAAACAGAAAAAAATTCAACAAACACATCCCAAAGCTATTGAAGCATCTTATAAAAAAAAAAAACTAAGAAAGGTGTGAATGCTAAAGCATCCTGGCCTTGCCTGCAGAACCACCCCAACTCTTCCACTTGCACAGACCCAACACTAACAGGCAGGTAGCATCCCCCTGCACTGCAAGGATAACCTGCTCCAGTCACCCAGATCCTCCCCAGTAAGAAAATACACAACACACCTGCTGCCTTGGGTGGGTCAGACAAGTGTGCAACGCCAGACAGTGTGGGCTGTGTCTTGCAAGGGATGAAGCACATCCACAAACCCTGGTCTCGATTCTAGTCTCTTCTTCCTCAGTTTTCTGGATGGCCCGGGACAGATAATGGCTTTCTTTTCTCCCTTGTAATGGTGGGCAGTTAATAACCTCTGGCCTTACAGAAGTGCTACAAGTGAGGACATCTTAGACATTCCCTCAGTGAAGACAAAGTCAAACATAACAAGTCTCTGTGAGCTCAGTGTGATTTTTCTAGCCCAGGTCCTATATGAAGATTTGATAGTAAGAAACAAGTATTTTTTTGGTGAAAAAACACTCTGGAAATGGAAGTAATGGATGCCTTAAAGATCTTTAAAACAGCATTATTGCTGTGTTCTGGGTTAATCAGGCCCATACAATTTGGTACAAAATTAATCATCTACGACTGTAGCAATAAAGTCTCACTTGGAGGCTGCATCTCTGCTTGGCATGGTCCCAGGAATGCACACAATGTCAGATTGCTGAAAAAACATGGGGAAGAAAGAGAAATAGTAATCTTCCCTACCCAAGTACCTCAGGCGTTCTCTCCATCACACCAAACAAGGAGGGACAACATCTCCCATCAAAACTTTGCTGGATTTACTGCAGGTACAAGACATTCTTCTGTGCTCTTTCAGTCATGAGGCAACTAAGAGTTTAATTACAATAATATATCAATTTTTTACCACAATTAGCTTTATTTGCTCTTAATTCTTGTTTTCAAAAGGCACACTAGATACCAAAATACATGACTGATCTAAAATAAAAGATTAACTCTTACTGACTGAATAATTTTCTCATTGACAGTGAAACAAATGCAAGCTACATAAAGTTAAACAATAATGACTCTTCTGTAAAACTTCTAGTAAATGAATATGGGTGCTGTTATTTGCTCTTAATTCCAGCTTAGTTTTAATTTGTAGTATGGGCAGTTGTAGTATTTTCACAAAAAAATGCATCAAACTCAGACATGCTCTGTTTCCTATTAATGTCATCTCTGGCAGAGCTGGGGGCACACACAGACTGGAGGCATCTGTTCCACACTGAACAGGGCACTGCTCCTCCACTCAGGCAGCCAGTGCACAGGGGGGCTGCTGAGACAGAAAAAACACATTTCAGTCTCCTGGTGCCTCTTATCCCCTTTCAGCTCCACTGAGGATCCCTTGCCTTTGCCTGCCGTGAACGTCAGAAACACAAGGCTGCTCTCAGATTTTCATATTGGTAACAAAATGTTTGCAAGCACAGGAGAGACTATTGATGCCTTTTTCCTTTCTCCTTCTCATCATGAGCAGGACTAGACATAGGCTAGTCCCAGCTCTACACAGTAATTTAAAATCAATATAATCACAGTGAACTTTGTCACCTCTGCTTCAGCTGAGTAGGTTTTTCATTCGGGTCCCTTGCCATTTTTCTCCCTGAAAATAAGTTCTTCAGTTTCTAGTCTGCCTTGAAATGAAATAAAGCCATCCTTGGCTTCAACACAGCACGTGAGCAGTCTCTCAAGGCTTGCAAGACACAGAGCAAACTTCCATCACCTGCACATGGTTACAAACACAATGATTTCTATTAAATATTTAGGACTCAAATATTTATATCCAGTCAATTACACTGAGCATTACTTATCCTCCAGGGAATTCTTGCTCTCCCTCGGCGCAGCAGAGAGGACCAAAGTGCATTTCCTATACTTACTAATAACACAGTAACACCTAAGGCTATCAAGAAATCCATCCCATTAGATTCAAAGACCTTGGAAGCAAACACACAAACGTAGTACAAAAAAAAAAAAATAGAAACATCTTGCTGCAAGCCAACATAAACAAATGTTCATCTCTGCCCTGAGAAGCTTACAGTGTTCTCTCTCCAGGAGACAGAAAAATGGGGCAGGGTGGGGAGGGCAGGTGCAAAAGAAAAGGTGAAGGAGGTAGGAGACCTTTTCCACAGCTGTACCTCCACTCTGGAATACAGGCAACTGGCAGATCTGCCAGGCTACAGAGTAATGGCCCTGGAAAGGAACAGTCATTAGTACCAGGAGATCCCACCACCAGACCATTGCTGTAGGTCCTAGTGGGAGGATTTACAGCTGGAATTTTGTATTGAGGAAATCACCAGCTAGACTTTGTTAATCGTGTTATCGTGCTCAGTAATTCATACATCTCTCCTACAGCAAAACCTTTTTATTATAGAATTTCAAAAACCAATACTTGAATTTTAAACTTTAATAGGAACTTACATTTTAAAACATTAAATTATCCAGCGAAGCGGACGTGAATGTGAAAAAAGGCCATTTCCTCCATCATTTCATTAAATTTGAAAGTACTTATTTATTTTAATAAGTCGAGATGTCCATATGCCAGGAAATTAACATCAAAGAATGTTAAATATGCCCAGTATCACTTAAAAGCCTATGGAGCATTATGCATTTTCAAAAATAGCATAACTCAGCAAAACTACTTTCCCAGCAGTTACTTTTTATTACAGTTTCCAGGAGTACTTTGGGGACAAAAGCTGAAAATGTTTACCCTACTCTGCACTCCCATTCACACTGAAATCAGAAGATACAAGACTGAATGATGTTTGCAACACCACAACACCTTCCCTAATTTAAGGTCTTCTGCTAATGCCAAACAGATGGTTGTTTACCACGCTCTCTTCCCAGGGTTTCTGTGCAGACCTCCTTCATTGGCACTTACAAACAAGACTGGATGGCCTCAAATGGAAAGGTTGGACTTGGACTGTTTCCTTTGAACAGTTATACTTCACTTAGCACAACAGGACAGAATTGTGACTAATATTTTGATCACTTGAACCACCCAGACATTCTCCAGCCTTAAGAACCCATCTGCTGAAGTTGCAGGGAGCAGAACTTAACTGGCACATACTCTGAAAAGCTACCTGTGAGAGGTTGCCATCTTGACTGAGGGCCCACAGTGGATTAGCCTACTTTCCTAAGGAAATAGGTTTATGCATTTGAGCTTTCTACTGCACCTGGGCTACCAGTTCCTCTTCCCTTCCCTGTTACTTTCAAACATACTGGCTAACTCTGACCAAGTCTGAGAGAAGTACCTTACAAAGCCACTGGTTTTGTGATGCACAAGCAACAACACATGGAACAGGGGCAGGGAGCACAACTGAAGGCCATGAAATGACCTCAAGGCTTCTTAGGCACTGGAGACTTTCCAGGACCATGAAGCACTTAGCTGCTCATAGAGCTGCACAGTTCTGGTGTTTTAACAGCAGAGAAAAGGAAGATCTTAGTATTTTCTCCAGCTCATAGTCTTCACCTCATTACAGCCTGCTCCAACTATTGATGCATTTAACACCAAGCCACCTCTCAGGTGACTTGCACAAATTTCAGGTAGAGGTAACTTTTCTGTGTTTGCACTGAGAGTAATTAAGTCCTGCAGACATCTGGGGAGCCCTTGTGCAATATAAACAGTAACCAAACTACATACACCGAACCCTTCTTTACAAAAGTCACATCCAATTCTCTGCAAACTTATCCTCACAACTCCCCTTCCTCAGAGATCAGCATATGTTAATAGTGTATCATGCAGATAAGTGTCTCGATTTCAAGTCGTTAGCAACAGAAATATAAATTAAAAATGTGATCTGAAGTGCCACAGAAGCTCCCAAGTTGGAATCTATCTGAAAAGTTCATGTCACCTCTGGTTAGGAGCAGGCTAGCATCTGGATGTAAAACGGCTTTTCATACCCCAAGGGGCCAGAAAGCTCCAGCAGCAGCCTGAGCTCAGCAGCCTGAACACACCACCACACCTCAGGAGCAAAATACAGCACATAAAACTGAACATGAAGTGATCCAAACTCTCCATGACTTCACTGCTGCGTTACCTCAGGGTAAATCTTATTTCTGTACTTGGGAAATACAATCACACAAACATAAATCACATAACATTCAATTCTTCATTCTGAGCACATCCACTTAGCAATTTGTTCATACAGGAGCTTGACACGTGGGATGGACCCCAGTGCTCAAGGACCAGATGATGTGAAATACAGCAAAGGACCCCTGTGAGGTTCCAACCCACCACAGTAAAAAAGCAAATGATCAACATTTAAGGGGCCTTTGTCACTTCAGCTCTAGCTGTGAGTGTATTATGGGGAGTTGGGAAGGACACGTTTGTTTCACTATTCCAGTAGGGAAAGCAACAGGAACTATAGTCCACATGCCAATACTCATCATCTTCAGGTATTCAATTGTGCAGACATTTCCTCTTTTGTTCTTTTCTGAGGAAAGTTATACATTAAGACAGTTCAGAAAAATCTCGTAAGAGAGTCAGAAATAAAGAACCCCATGTGGAACAGCTCCTCCTGAGCTCTCTGGCAGCTGGACAACTTAGATGGTGGCCTGAATGCTTTAGTTTATATCAAGGTAAAAAAAGCAGCACGGACCAGTTTCAGAGACCCCAGTTCAGCCCTCTGCTCAGCTACACTGGGGTGATCTGAGACACAGCACCCAGCCTCCCTGTGCCCTCCTAATCTTCACAGCTGTGATCACAGCATGACATGCATCTGTGTACATGCCTGCAAGGCTGTAATCCTACAGCAGCACAGAGCCAATATACATGGAGAGAGACTGCATTCAAAGAGAAATGTAGGGGAAGAGGGTTGACTTCAGCCACAGGCAGAACACACTGGCTTGGGTTAAACTCGGCAGGTACTGCTCGGAAGACAACAGGCAGAATGGAGATGGAGAAAGATAGAAGGCCTAATACTCGTGGCAGCAAAGACTTCTTAGGTGGAAGAGCTGCTTTCTGGTCAAGTCTTTGGTATTTTTAAAGGAGTTACATGTTTGAAAGTTATCTCACCCTACTGAGGGTTCAACCACAAGGACTCCATGAGTCAGCAACACCCATCAGTCCTTACTATGGCAGTTCAAGCTCCCATCTCTGTATTTCTGCACCAGGGACAAAGGGCTTCTAATTCCTCACAAATGAAATCGGCCACCTCACTAACTGTCCTGAAAACATTATCAACCAGCAGCCCCACTCACCTCACAACTGGGCAGTGTTAAGAGACGGGAGTGGATGGGAACACATACTTACAAAACATTCATTCAGGGTTCAATTGAATTAAACCCACTTGCTTTCCCAGCTCTACAAAAACACAAGCTTGATACTCAGGTTCTCGGTAGTGCTTAACATTACTTTTATACTGCAGAGAAACATACCTCTTCAATAAATCATTCCAGTGCCAATAGCCTTCCTCAGATAGAAAGGCTACAGAGATGACCCTTCAGAGTTCAGAGGACAGTTAAAAACATTTCCAGAAAATCGCTCAAGTGCTGTTTAAAGATGTAATTTATATGCATAGCTCTGCACTCCATTGCAGGATTTCATATTTATTTAATTTGACAGTTAAAAGTGTGCCCATCCAACTCTTTGGGCACATGCAGTCTTTAACAAAAAACTTTGTAATTTAAAGCCAAATGTTCTGAGCATTGAGCAGGAAAAGAATGTTTTCTTCCTCAAACCCAACACTGTCCCAACCCCACTGGAAAAATCTGAAAGCATCAAACCAACAGAGTTTCAGCAAAGCACCACCAGAGGGAAAAGTTGTTTGCTACTGAAGGAAGAATCAAGTTCCACTGCCTGATCACCTCCAGAAGGCCTCCTGTTACCCCAGGAGCTTCCCAACAGCTGTGCTACAAGGTGGTCTCCCCCAGGAATAGGCACTCTCCAAGGCAACCAAGGTCTCTCCAGTTAGCATCTGATAAGGTGGGATGTGTGGCCTAAGAGACAGGGCACAGCACTGGGAACAGGACTGAATTTCCCAGTCTGCTGTGTGCCACATGTGGTATAGGAAAGAAGTTACCTAAACTGCCCTGTCCCTCAGTCCCCACCATGAAAACACATTTACCTCAGACATACTTTAAGAATTAGAACTCCTCCAGCTGCTAAGCACCCACCCTGCAGTACCAAGTGGCTTAGAGGAGGCTCTCTTTAATTCTTCCCTTCTCTCTTAGGCATGTGACATCTGACACAGAATAAACTCCTGGCACTTCCACCCTGATGGCAGACACTGCCACACTGGCACCAGCCAGCAGCCACCCCAGCTCTGCCTCTGCTCATCCTCCCCCTGCCAGGGAACCCAGCGGGGCAGATCCACTCCTTGGGCAGGCAGGGGCTGCTTTTTCAAGGATCATAATGATTAAAAACTGTAACACTTTGATGCTACATTATGCAAGATGGAGACACTTTTGGAGAAAGGGGGGTGATGGGGCAATTCCTGAGGCAGAGGTACTGAAAACAAGATTATCTTCTGAAGAGTGACTGGAACGACACAAAGAAGCCATCTGATGTCACAGAAATAATAGAAATAATTCTACATCTACTGCATCAACTGCAGTACTGGTCTTGCTCAGCCATTTTATACAAAGACTCCACTTATATCCTGGAACTAGAATTCTGATTCATTCCTTGATTATTTCATGCTTGGACTACTGCAATAATGTTTGTGCCAAGCTACTTTTTTTTTTTTAATCCACACACTACAAGAGTATTCAGAGCTTCCCCGTTTGCTTTGTTTCTCACTGAAGTATCCTTGCTGTTCACATACTTTTTGCCTCATTGTTATTCTCCTATATGTGTTCAGTAACATATGAAATCAAGATTGGAACTTCAATGTATTATTGCAATCATTCAAGAACCTCAAGGCGACAGCAGACTCCAACCTTCTGAGCATTCTCCAGTCCATTTGCTGAGCTTGTATCAATCACAGCTGCTACCCAAATACTCCATCTTTCTTTTGCATGCTTAAAATATAGGCATTTCACATGTTTTTACATCTAAGGAACTTGAAATATTTTATTCTGTTCCTTATTTCAATGCCTAGAGATCAGCTAAATTGACAACTTTTTTGCTGCACTCCAGTGCACTTTCAGTTTTATGAAACAGTGCACTGGTTGTTGTAATTCCAGAGGTTTTCCACAAATGTCCCAGTGTTCACATTGAACGAAAATGCAACAAAAAGCACAGTACATTTAAAGAAGTGAGAGGTCTCCCCTCCCCAGCTAAAGCAGCTCTTTGTGCTTCCTCATTTCAGCAGAGATCTGCCAGAGCTGTGATTGCAGCAATGCAAAGTAAAAATACTTTGATGCACCATTGGAACAACTGTATCTGAAGCTCAGAAGATTTCATCTAGCATCTGTTGCAGTTATTTTATACTTTTGTGCTGTGCTAAGGAAAAAACTTCCTGAAAGAATGAAAGTTGAGGGAACTGGTTCTTTGCCACTCTTATATTTCAGCCTCTCAAAGCTATTCATCTGCCAATGGCCTATCTGCTCAAAAACAGTAAAGAAAAGGGAATTTCACCATAACCACGTCCAACATTTAAAAATTCAGTCAACCACTTCATTATAGATTGGACACCAGGATTGACTATGACAGTACCTGGAATAAAGTATTGTAAGCATGACACACAAGAAAAGGTGGCAAGAGAGAGAGTAAACAATATTAAATGATATTCAATAATGAAATCCTGTCTGTGTCTAAGTAGAAACTAAATTACTATCTGAGGTTTCCTTAGCAGATTATTTAGAAACTTGCCAATACACAAACAAAGTAAATGACAAGACTCTCAATCAGAGCTGTGTTCCCCAGCAATATGGCTTAGCAAAAATGATACAGACTACTTGGACTGCTTCTGGCAAGGCTGGCTCTCCTCAGGGGACTGCTAATGTTAAACACTTAACACAAGCGTGATTGTGAATTCCTTATTCACATTAGCTTATGGCTAGGAAAATATATCCTGTTCTCCAGGATAGAAATGTGGAAACTCATTTTTTCATTCTCAGAACAAAACCAAAATAGAGTATTTTGTTTTGGTTACTTCCCAAGGAAGAATAGTTAGAGAAGGATAAAAAGCATTCTCCTTGACATCCTCCAAGTAAGAGTACTTTTTGATGCAGATTCTGCAGACACAGATGTGTCTTGTGCACATCTGTAGAGTTTCTTGCTCATGGACATGAACACTCATGACCCAATACCGTCAGAATACAAACAATCAAAATACACAGATGGTAATTCCTGTTTATTTGGGAAAACACACAGCAGTCGCTTTAGCTGTGCACATTAAAAATCAGGGTTCATGCTTAGACAGTAACAGCAAATTCTCCAGCTATGGTTTTCCATGTTTCTCTTATGAAAGAGTGTAGCACTGATTTCTGGAACAACTGTTACTGTAATAAGATTGCATATGGAAACGAATGCATCGCAGCTGGTTTCAGCAGGGTTCAGTGAAGACTGCCATTCATCTCTGATGAATGCAGATAAAAATATTCAAAGCTCAGTTTACTGATCAGATCAGATATTAATGGGAATATTTTTCCTACTTCTCTCGGCTTAGTTCCTCTTTAGAAAGTCAGTTCAAAAGGCTGAGTGAGGAAGGGAGCCAGAACCTGCTCGTTTTGACACCCTGCATTTAAGGGAGATGAGTACTCTTACAAGGGAACGATGACTGAGCACACAGTGTGCCAGAGTTTTGGTCAATATCAAGATTAATTATTCTGAGGGACAGAAAAAGTGAAATACTGACCACGGCAAATAGCCCATTAGTTACCTCTCAGTTCAATAAGTCTTGATGCTTTCCTTACTATGTGCTGATTATTTCCTGTCCAATTCACATTAGCAGCTTATTTAATGAGAACAATCTAAGCAAAGAGAGAAATTCACACATTTACAAAGGACATCACCAAGTTACATTTCATCACAGTTAACACCATTTGCTGTTCTTTCAGGAAATAACCATTACCAATCTTTCCCATTTTAATGCCAGCAATTGCTTCTCAGGAGAACACTCAATTCTTACATTCACCAGCAGTTATATTTTAAATAATAGCATCTAAAAGGACAGCAATAACTGCCTAAGTGTTGTAGGACACACCAACAGTGTCCACTAGCTTGACAGCCTGGCCAAAGTTCTTGTTCTAAATGGACACTTTTCCCCACTCACAGGGTCATCTTCACTCTTGTGAAGCCTATTTTTCTTCTGTTAACTTGTTCTAATGTTCATGGCAGTTGCACAGAACCCTGAGAGAAAGGATTCAACGTTTTGGAAAGAAAAAACATCAGTAAGGACACGCACAAAGAACAGAAGCATCGTAAGTATTGCTAATAATTTCACACAGAAAATGAGAGACTAAAGGTACAAAGAGAAAAGAGATGCCTTGAATACACCATAAGATTAAAGGGAAAAAACAACTGTATGCATTTTCTACATAGAGTTCTCTTTACAAAGCTATACTTAGATAAACATGTAAAAAGACAACATTTACATCCTTGGCCAATGTCTGCTTTTTTGTTCTCCGAGAAGCCCAAATGGTTTTGATTACAAGTATTTCTTGAATGAGTCAGTTCACAACACTGAGGCTGAGCAGCAGAACAGTCATGAAGAGCACAGGGCACACCAGCCCCACCAGTGCCACCTCCCCAGCTCCGCTGGGAAACTCCCGTGACAAAAGCACCATCACCCACAACCTGCTGCCCCAGAACAGTGCAGCCCCCCATTCCACACCCCTTCATCACACAGGGTGATACTGGAAACAATTAGACAGCACATCTTCCACCTGAAGACTCAAAAAGGAGTTTCCCAATTTGAGAAAGGAGCAAACTTCCCCATTGTTACTTCTGGTTTTCCACAATCTCACGCAATGGCTGTCACATTATTTTTGCACAACAGCAGGTATGAGTAGGCACAGGTCCCTCAGAGCTACTGTCACTTAAGGTACAAGCATTTGCATCAACACCTCTTACTGTAATCTCCTCCTAAAGCCCTGACCCTCCAGCTATGCATTTTTTGGGCTACTGCAAGGCAAACCAGGGTCTGCTCAGGTCACCAGCAAAGTGTTCTCAGCACTGACAGATGCAACACTTGACACTGAGAGGCATCTTTAAATGTCTGGCATATTATGCTCTGTGAAGAAGCATACATTACACAAGGGATGACTGGTCAAAAGGCCTGGATCTAGTGCATGTTTCAACTGTATATTTCTGTAGGCTTTCCTTTCAAGTATTGTTTTGTTTTTTTTGTTTAGAAACCAGCTGAAATATTTACAAAAATATTTCCACAGTGATGAAAAGGCACCTGAACTGCCAGTTTCTGTCACTATGATGGGTATTAGAAACATACTGAGTTTTGTGGCAATTACAAGGATGTGCTAAAAATCATTTCAAACTGGCCCAGGCAGCAGTTAGCCTAATACAAAAGATGACTGTGAAAAGCAAGGGCTGCTCTGAAGCACATTCAGGATCCACACCTACTTCTTGCTGTGACTGTGCTCTGCCTATTCCACATCTCTGTTAACGGCAAGTAATGTGGCCAGTCCCAGTTTAGGAAGTCTTTGGCAAACCGTAAGACACAATCATGGAATAAATACTTTGCCAAAACATACACATGCACAGAGAATTCCCCCTAGAAATGTAGTTTAAGCTTCCTGAAAAATCCTGAAAAGAACATCTAGGAGATCTCAGTTTCTGTTCAGTCTTGCAGTTCCTATTTAAAGACAAGATGGGCTTCTGTTTTCAGTGTCTGCTTACTTCTGAATTTGGTTTAAAGAGCTGTTAGCATAGACTTAAGAAAGTTTCTTCTGAAGGGCTGAGTGTGTTTCCTGCTGTCTTTATGACAGAACCCATTTAAAATGGGCCTTCTTCATTTAATTATCTAGTCTTTATTTTTGCAAGTTTTATCTCTGAACTAGAATAAATGTTATGGTCAGAACTGTGTCTGTAGACAATAGGGTTATTTTACAAGGCTTAAAAATCCTTTCCTTTAGAACCAGACAGTGCAATGAGAGCTCTGTGGTGCAGCTTTGTCCAGGGGACACGCAGTATGAGCACAGGGACCTTTAGGTATGTAGGTGCCTTATACAAATGTTACAGAACCAAGAGTTGTTTGACTCCTGATCAATAACTGAAGTTTATCCCCTCTAAACTCTTGTGCCTGAGAGGAGCAATATGACCAGGCAGCACAGGGTAATGCTATAGATCATTCCTGAAACCAAGAAAATTCCCGATCTCCCGAGTTTAAACCAGCTTCTAGACCATCCACCCTCCACAAGAGCTTGGAGCAGCAGAAGGGCTTCCTACAGTCTGCAGAGGAATTACTCTAAAATGACAGTGTAGGACAGATATATCCTGTGGAAGATATATATTTGAGGGCACTCTGCAGCATGGCTGTGCCCTTTCTCCACCCCCAGGCAGGAAAACCACAAGTGGCTGCTTGCTTTCAGACCTCTCCACCCCCACCACAGGATTTATTACAGAACACTTAAGCCCAAAAATACAAAAGCTCTGCAAGCAGGGCAGGCACAGCCATAAACGCAGAGAGGGCTCTGCTGCTGTAAATCAGTTCTGCTCAATTGAAATCAATATAAAGCCACAGCTCAGCCTAACACAGGCCAGCAGAGACATGGGCACGCTGCTCAGTACTGGGTTCAACAGACAGCTGTCCACTGACAAATGTCAGGAGTTGTCCTGGCCTTGTTTACTCCCATTGGCAAATTCCTCTAGAAGAAACTCCAGACTTACCAGTGCACAGCCCAGCACAACCTCCTTCCCTGCCCATAATTGCTGGGGCTGGGCCAGCAGCTGTTGTACAAATAACCAGAGGGGAGCTGGCCTGACCATTTGAGGATAGGGAAGGGAAGCAGCCTACCAGATAATGTCTGCAAAAGAGCTTGGAAACCACTGACACAGGCTAATTGCTTACTGCAGAGTGAAGTTTCCCCTCTCTGTAGGCTCATTTGATGTAAACTTCCTAGTCATGTCCAAAACCCTACCCGCAGGACAAACGTTGTTAGTACATAAACTGCTTAGCCAAGCCCTGCTCAGGGTTCCTGGGAAATATTCTGGGGAATGAGGAAACAGATAACATGATCATCCTCCTCACTATGCTCAGCTAGAAACAAACATCTGTCTGGCATCTGGGCTCTGCCACCCACCATTTATTCCCATCTTCAACCTAAACACAGAAGCTCAGCGTTTTCATTACCTCTGGTCCCCTCATTGAGCAAATATGGACAAAAGACATCAGATAAGGGAGGCTCAACTGGCTGAAAATCCCTCAAGGAGCTGGAAGGAACCAAGTGATATATAAAATGCCATGACAAAGTAGCAGCCTGTAGAAACATCCAATTTGTAATGGAGCACAGGCTTCTTTCCCCACCTAATTGCTCATCTTGATTTTCTCCCTTTCTCAGGGAGATGGTGGCAATACTGACACTCCTGCAGGACATATGATCAACCCTGGAAAATTCCTTTAGAAATAACCATGCCTTTCCCAGCTCCCTACTCAGCTTTGCCATTTCCCTCCCGAACACACCCCAAATTTATTGCTTGCAGTTCAGCATCCACAGTCAGCATGTGGTCCTGCCCCTCCTGCTTCCAGGCACCTGTGTGGGGCTCAGTGGGGCAGAGCTGCTCCTCCTTGCAGGCAGAGACCACAGCGTGGCTCAGGAGGACACCAGATCTCCATCCCCTTCCAGGAGGGGCTTGCTCAGATCAGTATATGTCCATCCAGATGGGACACACAGTACCTGGGATGCTCACACACACCTGTGTTTCATGTCAGAACACCTTTGGTGACAACCTAGATTCTGCAGCTGGAATACTTGGTCCCAAACCACATTCCTCTGGAATGGCAGTTCAAGTCACTCACTTCCATGTCCTAAGAAAACGGGTTTATACCCTTGTCTGGTTTCGTGACAAGTGCGGGTAAATTTATCATTTTCATCTTTTCCATTTCCTCATTTACACCTTTTAGCAGCAATAGTGACAAAACAATTCTAATTAAATAGCACTAATCAGGTCAAATGGCCAGGATTGACAGCTGCAAAGTCACTGTTCTCTGAAAAAGACTATTTTCCTTATAGAAGCAGGAGATTTATCAATAGACAAAAGGATGTAAAATTCCAAAAGCTAAAGCATAATTACACAGAAGGACTACACATTTTATTTTGAGCTAAATCTAAAAGGATTCATGTGTGGTAGTAACTTCTTTGAAGGGCTGAACAAGTGATATTAATCATAAAGTCAGACCATTACAAAAGTAGAATTAGGAAAACTTCACCATGCACAAACTGGCATGTGGTGGATTTGTGGCTTTTTGGTGCTTTTGTTTGCTTGGGGATTTTGTTTGTTTTAAATCAGGACCGGTTAAAATAACAAAAAAAAAATCAATAACTCAAGCAAAGAGTGTTTGACACATACAACAACAGAATAATTTCACTAATGTTTTACCTTTTTAAAAACATTTTCATTTAACTACCTGAAATTATTATTTCAAATATATTTTGCAGTAACAGAAACAAAATAAAGGTGCCAAGTGGCACTTAATTTATAATAATTTACACAACACAGCAGATAGGAACAGGCCATCCATTCCAACATACACATTTTTCTTCTATTTGCTTATTTATAATCCTTATGGAATTCTGGAGCTTAAAATCTTAAGAAAAGCTATTTTAGGCTGCAATGTAGAAGTATATCTTGGGGCAATATCTGTCCATTTGATAATCTCAAAGTTTAACAAAAAACAGTTATTTGTCCTACATTGCTAAAATGTTCAGATTTATTTTACTTGTGTGACCTCATTTGCAAATGAGATAGCTTGTATTTTGAGATCTAATAGAGAAAATTTGTGTGTATTAATGGAAAAGAACATTTAAGCTTACCTAAAAGCATTCATTTCCAATAAAATAAATGGTCTGTATAAAAGAGAGGTGCTGGCAGTCAAAAAGTAACATTTGCATATTTTTCTGGTAACAATATTCAGACTTCTTAGAAAGCAGTATTTTCTCTTCAACTATAACTAGCCCTGCACAAGTTCCTCTTGGACAAGCAACAGATGTTTGAAATGTATCTGAAAGCTTCAAAAAAAGCACACCCAAGTTCAATATAATGCTTGAAATCTGTAAAAAACTTTTTAGGTATCAGACATTTTCCACAGAGTAAACATAGCTATTAACACAATTTCAAGTTAAAGGGTTTTTTAACAACTTCAAATACAGAACTGGAATTTCCTTGAACAAACCAACTGGCAGATCAAAAACATCATTCTGAAGTGCATTTTTATTTGTGGTATTTCAAAATTGTGCAGACACATGAGGTCTTCCATAAAACTTACAAGAGCAGCGGGACAAACAATAAACCAATATCCTACCTTTTCAGCACCACACATCCTGGTGTGATGCACTGGCAGGTCTCACTGTTGTACATACACAGAAAGAAAAAGCTGTAAAATTTCTAGGGTGGATTGATTTTTT
>VYXB01004620.1:0-15944 GCA_013397135.1 Pachyramphus minor
CCCCATGTTATAAAATCAATACATACAGTGTATTTTAAGACAGACAAGAAATTCTCACAGCTTGGGTTTTTACTCTTGTTTTCTCTCCTCTCTTCAGATGGGAGAAGACTTCAACAAACAACATATTGGGAATGTTATGCACTATTTTGCTTCATTTCTATTCCATTTGCTAGTGTCTTTCATTGCCATTATAAAGGCTGTATTTTCTTTTTGCCTTACACTGCTGAGCAGTACTTAGCAGAGTCTACAGAAAGACCAAATTAGGAAATTTGAAAGTGGCCTATCGTAGTAAATTTCTCATTTTTGGTGTCTTTTCCTCGTGCTCATAAATTGCATTTTTCACTAGAGAAGGATTAAGAGTTTGTGAGGTGAATTCCAACATTGCCCTTCTCTGTTGAGAGCAATGCATCTTAGACTTTACAAAGTGGAAAAAGAGCACAAATGTTTGGTGGTTGCTGACACATTCATTGCCTTGCTCTGCACTGAAGTAGTTCATGCCGCTTGTTCCCTGTTAAGTGCAGGGTAAGGGAACAATCACTTGAAATAGCTGTGATTGAGCTCAGCATGGAGAGCTCCAAAGCACTGAAGAGGAAAGAGAATTTCTCCCTTAAAATGCATGTCACAAAAATGCCACACCACTCCCCATAGCAGGCAACCATAAAATGACCCATCTCTTGACCCGTCACTAAAATGTGAGGGTTGTTTGTGGATTCTGTCAAACAGGAGGTGACTATGGGAAATATTGTATTGGAGTGTGAATATATCATGTCCTACATATCCAGTGACACTACAGCCAGTGGAAGGTGTCCCTGCCCATGGCAGGGGGTTGAAAGGAGATGAGATTTAAGATTACATCCAACCCAAACCATTCTATGATTCTCTAAGTTCTACAGTGATGAGGAACACAGGTTTAAAAGTAGACCTTCCTTTTTTTATTTGTAGTACTGTTAAAATATTTTTTCCCTTTCAGAACTAAAAGTATAGAATTTATTTTGTCCACATACAAAACAGTGTAGTAAAAAAATGCTTTAACCTCATGTTTTGCTGAGGTTTTTTTCAAAGACTCTCTTTGAGAAATCAAAGTTATTTTGAAAGTGTTACAGTACTTGGTCATTACTAAATTTGGGGAGCATTTCTAAGACAAATCTCACCATATGTATCAATCTATGCTGGTTCAAATTAGTCCCACACAAAACACTGCTGACTGCATGGTCTCTGAGTAGATTAAGTGTGTTGTTTTGTGTTTTATTAGACAAGCATTGGCAAATGGGTTCTCTAATTGGAATTCCCTTGATGACAACCTTACACCCTTATTGTTCCCAAAACATTCAATCACACCACCATAGATTTCAATTCCCAGGTTTACTCTGGGAGCAGAAGACACCTAATTAGTGCCAGAGATCATAACCTCTGAAAATAGAGACAGACACCTTTTTTTTTTTGGATCTCATGTGCACTTAACACTGAAAATGTTGGCCTTGGTGACAAATGTGCCTTGAGAATCTCCTTCAGGGTGAAAAATTTAAACCTGTCTTCTGGTAAATGGAACAAACCAAGAAAACCAAACCTAGCTTCAGATAACTTGTTTTAGGCAAAATCTTGCTGTTAGCCAGTTTGACATTTTACTGTTCATAAAGAGTATTCCTTGGTGGCATGTAAATGTAGGCATAATATGTCAGGTTCTTTTTAATAAATGTACTCCTGATCCTGATGAATTTAATCTTCAAATCACATATTTCCTTAAATTTACTCTTATTAATAATTATCATACCCTGATTTACTTTTTCCTTTTTATTGTTCTGAGATATCACCTATTTTTGGGGGGCAGAGCTAAACAGTTAATACAGATTGTTCAAGGAATTGTTGGAGTTCAAGCAATTGATAATGAGCTAAAGTAAGTGTGATTTGTTGATGCTCCAGGTAGAAGTAAAAACAAAATGTAAAGGCCAAAGTTGTTGTCATGAAGGTCGAGTTTCATAATCTACTGATGACATGGAAACAGAGATCAGGTTTACATTAACTCTTCTGTTTAATTGTATTTCACCTCTTGAACAAGGTAAATGACTGCAAAGCTGTGAGGTTTGTCCTAATGTTGTATAAACAATTCAGTTCATCCTGGAATTGACAATAATATAACATTGATATTTTTATTAATAGTCCAAGGAAAATGGGAGCTCACAACCCAGTTCACCCTAAGAATTAATGGACCTTGTCACTGCTAAAATGTAGTGAGTTCTGGCATAAGGATTCCCACCCTGCAGAGAATAATTTAGAAAACAACAGGCTAATTCCACATGCTTCAGTGAGTGACCTGCTAGAATACTCTTTAGGCACAGACTTTTGTTTGAATATTTCTAGTAGGAACTATTTTTGCATGTGAACTCATTACGGAATATCTGAAAGTTCTTCATAAAGATACTTTTGCTTTATGCTTATATGTTAAAATTCACTTTTATGAATGCAAGCCTGAAAACAATTTGAGAATACTTGATTTTTAATGGGAGCATGACCTAAGTGTTTAAACCATGGATAATGCAGGCTATTTATTAATCTGATCACAAGCTACAATGGCTCTTCATCCCTGAATATATTTACTGGGCTTTCTATCAGAGCACTGGTTGCACAAATTGTAGCATTACTTTTTAAAACAGTTTTGTACTATTATTTGAAAGGCTGTGTATTTTTTTCCTCAGTGAAGCAATCAGCCATAAAGTGGTCAGCTTGGTAAATACTCTGTCTTTGGGACATCAAGCTTGAAAAGTTTGTCAGCAGAATCAAGTCTTCCAGTTTTCACTCCGTTCCAGTTCACTGACTGGATCCATGAGGAAAAGAACAATTTGAGCACAGGTCAGGATCCTGCTGTCATTATTCTTTACAGCAAGTTTCACAACCTTGCTTGCTCAATAATGATACTCTGAGAGTGGCAGAGCTCCTGTAGCATGGAAGGAATAATTTTACCAGATCAGATGTGAAGGGACACACTTAGTATATACATTAGCAATTAAAATTTTTCATATGCTTAACTGTTCATTACATATGAAATCCAGGCTACTTAACTAAATAAATGATATGCAAGAGAGTTATAGAGGGGAAAATATAATCATGAGACAATGGAAAACTCGTTTGAGCTGTCACATTGAATTCTTAACAACAGGTTCCCTTAGAAGGGAAAGCACTGTTCTTACTGGAAAATGTGGAAAGAAAGGAGAAAAGTATTGCAGCACACTTTCTCTAACAAGGTTTTTTGTCTATGTCTTTAGATGGCAAGGAAAAACACTTTTAATTTTTTTCAAAGCAGATTTGCCTGTCATTAAGACCAGCTGCAACATTTGAAGAGTCAAAAACTACCAAACTGGCACTGCCAAAGCTGATGGAACAAGGAAAGTTGGCAAAGTCAGGGATGGTGGTCAAACTGCATGTTAGTCACAGGGTTGTTTCAGGCTCTCTCTCCTGGCAGTCCTCCTCCTGATATTTCTCTCCTCATGCCAAAACGTGAGGCTTTCCTCTTCCATCCTAATAGAATTCCCATCCTGCTATACAAACAGATTTTACCATGTTTCTGCTGCTTTACATGATGAGAGACCAGAAGAGGTGTGAACACCTTTTCTCACTTTCAAAAGCAACTTTTCCTGAGGTTAAGTCCCACAGGCAATATTCATCAGAATCTCTAGGTCAGCTTCACATATTTTTTTGGTCCAGGCCAGTACCTCTCCACCTTGACTGTTGTTCATTTTTAGAGTCAAATGCCTTGCTAATCATCACCCAGCTTTGAGTTATGATTCAGTCCCATAAGCTGGCCCACACAGACAAAGGGAGATGAGGAGCTGGACATTGTCTTTATCATCAAGGAAAGATCATTATTGTAATATGAACAGCAATTCTGCAGTGATAAACCATTTACCTGCAAAAGGACATAATGCTGTTAGGAGATAGTTAGTATCATGGAAAATGTATGTGAAAATCATTTTTTCCTAAGCAAATAGTACATCAGTTCAATATGCAGTTTCTTGCACAATATATAATCTAGTTCACCCACTAAGGATTTTAAATATGTAAAATCAGGTTTAATGAGGAAACATACATAGATGTGTATGAAATAAACAGTGACAGACTGAAAGAATAGTTTATAACAAAAAAAACCCAAACTTAGAATGTTACTAGCATGTTTCTAGCCACCTTCTCTTTACAGAAAGCCACATAGCAATAAAGAACAGCTGCTGTAAGTAAGGAGCCTCAGGCAAAGAGACAGGACACGCAGTAAAAATGCAAATAATCAAAACCAAAGAAACATTACATATTAAATTTTACTGTTCTTACACCTTCCAGTAACTTGCAGGGCAAGTAAACTAATTCACATATCCACCATACCCCTACAGCAAGAATGTAACCAATTTCAAGAATATTAAATGAGGCTTACCATAACTGCAGTAATTCTAATAGACTTAGACAGACACCATAGAACTGTCTTTGTAAATACTTAAGAGATAATTTGTTTGTTTGCAAATTGACAATTTGCATAACATTAAATTCTGTTCATTTCTGTCCCTTCATCCCGAGGCAGGGACTGAAGCTTTGGGATCTAGGTAATAGTGTGGAAGGCCAGCAGACATAGCAGATTAAGGAACTTCTTTTAGTCAAAATGCTGTCCCAACAAGATGAGAGCTGGAGTTCAACCAGTGATTAGTGTCCACTAAAAAAGCCTTTAAAAAAAAGACCGATGAGGTGATTGGTCAGTTTTTATTGCATGGTTTTGTTAAGTCAGAAACTTTGATAATAAAGACAGAAGTCTTAGGTAATACGTGCTTTAAAACCTCATTGAAATGAAAAGAAGTTCTTTAGGCTTTTTATTTCACCTAATAAACAATGCTCCCGACAATCTTCTTCCTTGTCCTGCGTAAATTGCAGTCCCATATAATTTCATCAAGTGAAGTCCACAGGCATAGGGTCATTTATACAATCATTCAGTCTTCTGTATCCTAGGTAACAGACTCATCAAGAGATGAAATATGGCCACCCATTTTCTTATCCTCTATTATTTGTTCTCATGCTAATCCATATAATTCATTAGTTCCTTTCTCCTCCTCCTCTTTCCCCCTTTGCACTCAGTCATTTTGTTTGGTTGAATCTTGAATAGAACATTTATTTAGCCCATCATTGGTCTAGAAAATAGAACAAGTATTTAGATTGAAACATTTAAAACTTGACAAATTAATATACTAAGGAATGAATGCAATCTACAGGCAGACCCTCTTCTTTTTGCTCCAAGAGAAGGAAGAATCATATCTTTGCAAAATTGAACAACCTTGTAGGCAAATTGAGCAAAACAAGAAAATTGGATGTGTTGTTTTTTTTTTAATTTGTTCAAATTCTAGATCAATATATAGAATTCAGAATGATCATTTCTCTGCTTAAATTTCAAGTAACATTTTCTTTTGAAAATAAAAGTAAACTAAATCGGGCAATCACATTCTATGTCAAGTCTAAATGTTTCTATTTCCTGGAAAAATAATTCATCCTCCACATCCAGATAAAGATATATTTGCTATGCTCTATCAAACAAGCATATTTGTCAAATCTACTGTATTCTATTTCTGGGTGTTGTTATTTCTGAAAAAGAACATGCTATCCATATTTTAGAAATATCCCTAAAAGTTCTCATTTGTGACTTTTTGTTCCTAATCAACACTCGGAGTTTTCCCTGGAGAACACTGACTTTTTTATCCTTTAATGGCTCTAATTCTCATGACACAGTCTCTGCTCCATTTTCTGGCAGGTTGAGTCCACAAGGCCCTGTTAATGCTCCATTACAAAATCCTCAAAAAGCTCTAACGCTGTGAGAAACCTCGGATCCTCTTTGTTGGGTATCCTCTGCTTGGAATACATTATAATAACAGTTGCAGTGGATCACAAAATTATGGAGCTCATCAGCCCAATTTAAGCACTTTTCAGCATTCCATTGGTATGTTTTCACCCCAGTTTTATGTTGGACATGGAGAATGAGGTTCAGCTTCACCAGCACAGAAGTTACATGACACAGCGGCGAAACCGGACTCTTTGCTTCCTCTGCTTTCTCAATCCTTCCCATTTTGGGGTGCAACCCAATTATTTTAAATGCAGGCACATTCAGTGCAAGTACAAAGAGTATAATGGTGTTGTCTAAATCTCTCTGAAGAGAGTGACTCACCCAAACTTCATTCAGCTTTAGAACAGAACATCAGCTGATATAGCAATCAATAAATACAAGTAATTACATGGTGCTACTGTGCATTGAAACACCTTGCAAAACATGAAAACACAGGAAGCAAAAAAAGGACAAAGAAACCATCCTCTCTCAAAGATTTCTTTTTAATATAAATATTCTTTCAGAATTAATAAGGAATAAAATAAGAAGTTTCAAAGAATACAGAAGGACTTCGACAAGACTTCCCCGAAACTGAAAACAAGGTCTGATTATGAGATATGTTTTCTTTCTCCAAGTGCATATGAAAATAATTTCTATTTTATTACATCATATTTATATATAATTCAGCCAGTGCTTTTAGACCCTTTGTTTATCACCCATATTTAGTATTTTTTCCCCCTTGAAATAAAACAAAGTTTTTGAAATTTTTCTCTATCTTCTCTGAAACATGAGAATTTGTCTTAGCAAGATACAGCATCCAGTCAGGATAACACCTGGTTTGAATGACACTATGATATCTTTGGTAGCTGCTTAGTGTGTCTGTCTTGCACAGTCAGCATTCAGAACCTGTGCATTTTGATCAGTGTGTGATATTCTGTCACAAATTCTGGAGTATTATTTGACCCAGTTAAAAGTTTATAATGTATTTCTAAAACTGAGCTTCTCCTCGATCTCCATCTTGGCAAGGTTTGTGTGTTTGTTTAAAAGTAAAAGATGTGAACTCTGTATAAGAGATGGGAGATGGAAGTGTCACCCCAGAGGGTGGTTGGCACTGCCCAGGCTCCCCAGGGCAGTGGGCACAGCCCCAAGGCTGCCAGAGCTCCAGGAGGGTTTGGACAACGCTCTGAGGGACAGGGTGGGATTGTTGGGGTGTCTGTGCAGGGTCAGGGGTTGGACTGGATGATCCTTGTGGGTCCCTTCCAACTCAGGGCATTCTGTGATTCTGTGATATTTCAAAATATCCAAATTTCCAATGTTACCTTCACGTATGCATAAGATACATGTGCATGGGATGATGATGATGATGATGCAGATTTCTTGTCCATGCTGCAATTTGGAAAATAAGCATTTTACTGGATGGCAGTGTGGAACACTCCTGGATTTGCACAGTGACAACATTACTCCTGTGCATCCCACACAACAATCCTGCAAGCCCTCTGCTATCCCGAGTTCCCCTCTGCAGTTCTTTGATGAACTGCTTGTGCCTGAATTCATTACATACCAATAAGTTCTCTCTCGAGAATCAAAACTGCTTTGTTAGCAAAGAAGGCTCTCAAATACACAGCTGGTAAAATTTCATAGACCAAGACCCCTCTGCCCCTACTGACAGACTGAAGCTGCCATTTAGAGAGAGGATACAACTTCTTCCCATCCTTCTCAGTGAAATGTGCACTCTGAGCAACTTGAAATGATGTTCAAATTACATTTGCCAAGTGAGATGATTCAATTATGGTGTAGTAGGTGAAGAGTTTCCCCTTTTAGAAGAATTGATGCTGCTTTTTTCATCAGATTCTGGGTTGGAGGCTGTACAATTTCATGTGCATACTTACCTTCAATCTCAGAGTTTGTATCACATGGGAGCTGCTTTCCTGGATAAAACTTGCATCAATAAAAACAGGACTTGTAGAGAGCACATAAGAGAGGCCCAGGTGCTAATTATTGGTTCTAGCCAACATGCATTTGTTTAAGGCTTGAGAGACTTCAGTTACCTAACCAAACCAGACCTAGGGAAAAAAAGGCTTAAAAAGTTAATAGTCTTGCCTTAGGAAAGCCAGGAATCACACAGACTGGGTAACTCTCAATATTAGGTACAAAAACTTTAGCCCCAGTGGCTGGTTCAGAGGAAGATCATGAATCTAGAGTTCCATGCTGCAATTTGGAAAATAAGCATTAATTTTAAAAAATAAGTCTAAAAGAGAATGACATCATTAGTTTAAGCAGCACTGCAAAAAGAACTTTGAGACCTGCTTTCTTGGCTCTGGTCTTTTCCTGCAAACCTCTGCTAATATTTGAAATGTCCAGAGGGATAACCAAGGAGAAAAGACAAATAAAATTAAGTTAGAGGGGAGTTTTGACTTCTAACAATATTTGAAACAAACTTTGTTCATGAGAGTAAGAGGAAAAGGACCAATATATAAAATTACTTTCTTGATCTTCTTCTGCCTTAAATTACCTGTCCAAGTTAATAAGTATATTGATACATTCAATTTATTTCTGATTGAAGTAGGTTTCCTCCCAGGGACTTCAACAGAGGTTGAATGAGAAGGATAATCTGTATTTGCTTATTTGTAAATTGGGGGGAAAAAAAGAATAAATTAATCACTCTGGAGTAAATATAAGTATTCCTGGTGTGGCTCAGGAAATTGTGGAAATGTTAGATAAATGCTTGTAAGGTTTTAAAATGCAATTACATGACAATGGTGCATGCACATGGCTGTGAACTACTTTCAAAGGAAATAAGTACATGAGCTGGGACTTTACAGGGTCAGTTTGAATTTAGTAAGATTGCACAGGATTCCTGGGGACTTGGATTACATTAGTCAAAAACACTCTTTGAATGTTGTGCTTTGGTGAAATCTGTGGTTTTTCAGATGTCTTTTTACTGCTTATAAAACATTTTAAAGGAAATATGTATACATATACACTCAGTCAGGAAATCTTAAAATGCCACTTCTGCCATGGATCTTTTCCTGTTACGTGTGGTCAATGCCACTGAATAGTACTGACCTTATTCCCTGAAGAACATCAGATATCCAGCATCTTAGACTACTGGAAATTGTTTTATTACAAATGACAGCACTACAGCACATTTCCAGAACTATCTCCAGCCATGGGACAGTGGCAAATGGAAAAGGTTTGGAGGCAGCATAATGAGGCTGCTGTTGAGTCTATACCAATTCTTGCTTCTTTTCATTTCAGGCTAAAGAGAACATCCAGTTCTTATCTCAATCACCAAGTGCCTCAGAGACTCAGTCAATACAAAGGATTTTAGGAGTCTAAGGGGAAGGGAAGAGACTCCCCAAAACAGAAAAGCCAGTGTTAGATTGTCCCTTTTTTGCCTTAAAGAAAGCAAGGACTGAAAACCTGAACATCAGCTTAATTCATTGCGAGGTTTAGTCATTGAAAATGCAGCTGTGTTTTTTCACGTATCAGGTGACATAAAATAACACTGAAAACTTCCACATACACAGCTCCAGGATGGACAAACAACAAGTCAACAGCGCTGTTTGGAAGGCACCCCAGAGGTCTCTAATCCTGCTTGAAACAGGTTCAGCCACATGAGGTCCTTGTCCAGACAAATTTCTAATATCTTCAGGGACAGAGGTTCCACATCTCCAGACCATCTTTTCTAGTGTTTTACCACCATCATCAAAATACATTTTCCCTATTTTGAGATGGAATTTTTTGTATTCCAGTTGGCATCTGTCATCTCTTGTCCTTTCACTGTGAGCATCTGAGTGACCCCGAGAGCCACACTTTTTGCTCCAGTTTAAC
The DNA here is from genome assembly GCA_013397135.1 of Pachyramphus minor. Taxonomy (NCBI): domain Eukaryota; kingdom Metazoa; phylum Chordata; class Aves; order Passeriformes; family Tyrannidae; genus Pachyramphus; species Pachyramphus minor. Next base: position 9,677 of record VYXB01004620.1, read on the forward strand.
TTGTCGTCCACCAGGATCTCCAGGTTCTTTTCTGCAAAGCTGCTTTCTAACCCCTCTGTCCCCCAGCTCCATTACATGTCATCTGAGACACAGGACACTGTGGTTTCCTTCATTCAACTTCATGATGTTGCCATTCCTCCAGCCTCTAAAAATGTCCCTGAACTGTAGCCCTGCACTCCCTCTTGTCAACACAGAGTTTGTGGGTTTTGTACACAAACCAAGAGTACACACCATCCAATTGTCTAAGTCATTAACAAAATTATTCACTGGTACTGACCCCAGTATCAAACCCAGAATGACATCATTGACAACATTTTGTTACTAATCACTACCCTTTAAAGTCCAGGAAAATTTCCACCTAATTTATATTCTACTAATCCATCCTTATGTTAGACTCTGTGTTCAGTTTTTTTAGTTTCTACTGTTGCAGATATGGCTTTGAAAGCTACTCTGGGCTCAGCACGTTTTGTGTCATGGTTAAAGCTTCTTTAAATGATTTTTCCTGCAATAGCTTGCTCTTACAGCTCCATCCAGGTGCAACAATTTCAGTAACTGTGCTTTTATCCACCTGAAGTTCTAAGTTTTGTAGTCATCACCTGTTCATCCTCATGGTTATTGCTCCACAGACTGTTAACAACTGATAGCACCATTTAACTACAGCTTGATTCCTGATGAATTACCAGTAATGGATATGTTATAAAATCATCAGCCAAAGTATCTGCTGAACTGTCTGAAAATATAATATATATTCCATAAACTAATCCTGCAGACAAATTTTGTTCTCTCTTTTCAAATTCCTTTAATTTCTTAAAATCGTTGCTAAAACCTTACTTTTAAAGAATGATTTTAAGAAGTAGATAAAGTTGAGATTTAAAAATTTTCCTAATCTTGTCAGTGATTAAGATGGAGCTGTGATTGCTGAATGAAGATTCTGATCTCAGTCCTGTTTATGCAAGCTTATAATAAATACATTGAAGGAATATATATGTATATATACACAAAATCTGTCCTAGTTTATTAAAAACTGGTTATTAGCCATTTTGTCCAAACTGTGAGTTTCTATTACCAAAAATAATGATGCTGTATTACTCATACAACAACTTGCATGCCAGTGTAAGTAGTCCAGTACATGGCTCTTCATCTGACCAAATATTCAAACGTGATTCATGGTGTTTATAAGCAAACAAATTTACAAAGTCTCAGCCAAGCAGTGTTACTAATTTGATGCACCTATAATGAGCTGAGCATCTTTCATTTTCTCTGAAGTTGTTTATTACACTAGTAGGGCCTCTTACTCATTTAATCTTGTTGACATAACTGATGCTTATTACAGTAGCTAAAAGATTATTAAGAAAAATTGCTATCAAGAACATAATGGAATGAACAAACCCTTCCACTGAAGGGTGTCTTTTGGGGAAGAATCTAATTTCAATACCATGTCAAGATTTGGTTAATTGTTGCCACCTGAATATATGATTCCCAGAAGACTCTAAAAAAATGAAATCAAGAAATCAAAGGGTCACAGGTATTTTAATAGTGACAGTGTAATCAGTATAATTGTGATTTATTAGAAATGACAATTTACTGTTCACTACATTTTAATAAGCTTTTTTAATGAGAATCAAGAATTGGGCTAACATCATATATAAAGGATTTTACTTAAAGGTCTGATCTGGGGAATGATATAGGTCAGATTCTTATCTGCTGTATTTTTGGTTACAGACACAGAGTAATGCTGAATTATTTGAACCGAGAAATTGGCACACAATTAGAAACTGTGCTCGGGGTTTATGGATCTGGAAATGTAATGTGACTTAATTTCTCTCTAAAGTTTCTGCAGAGATTCACTTTTGCTGGATTCATTAGCAGCTATTATGATCTTAACAATAGATTTGCCAGTGCTCATATCCTATATGAGGCATCCTACTGTTGTTTTATGAGCAATATTATGACCCCACTGAGACAGTGTTTAGATCACCCTGTGCTGCCTTTTTTTCTGAGTACATGTACAATTTGTAACAAAGAAGTTTAAACTCCTGTTACAGACGAGTTCGCAATAGTGCACAACCACCAGAGGATTTGTTTGATATTCCAAGGTAAAGGAAATACTGACAGATGCCTTGAATAGTTTTTGTGTCATGTGTGTATTGTCTCATAGCCTGAATTATCCCATCCTAGAGAAGCCTGTGGCACTTCTGTAATGTACCCAATCCTGTCTTCCATGCAGACAGCCTATGCCCATGCCAGGACAAGGGGCAGGAAGACCAAACACAGACACTGGGATGAGGGAGAGGAAGCTGGGAAAGTTTTCTAAACACCCACTGCAAGGCCTAATGATTCTTTTTTTGAGACTCTTGCTGCAGGAGTCTGAGATGAACATGACATGTGCAGAGGCCTGTTTTAAATACATATATGAGTTCTGTAATCACAGAATCACAGAACATGCTGAGTTGGAAGGTGTGGGGTTCATGTTACTGGAAAGGTGCAGAAAGGAGCTGTAGTCTCCAAGTACTCCACCATACATGCTCAGTGGAGAACCCTGTGGTGATCAGTTGTTAAGGTCACGTGTGTGACATGTCACTATTTGTACCCCACATATAAGTCCTTGTCTCATTTGAATAAACAGATTCAGTTACCAACTGGTGTCTGGGTCCATCCAGGTTTATTATCTGTTATATTAATAGACCTCTACAGGAAGGATCATCCAGTCCAACCCTCAGCCCTGCACAGGTCCATCCAGCCCCAAGAGTCCCCCCCTGTGCCCCAGAGGATCATCCAAACCCTCCTGGAGCTCTGGCAGCCTTGGGGCTGTGCCCACTGCCCTGGGGAGCCTGGGCAGTGCCAACCACCCTCTGGGGGAAGAACCTTTCCCTGAGATCCAACCTGACCCTGCCCTGACACAGCTCCAGCCCTTCCCTGGGTGCTGTCCCTGGTCCCCCCAGAGCAGAGCTCAGTCCTGCCCCTGCTCTGCCCCTGCCCAGGGAGCTGGAACTGCACTGAGCTCTCCCCTCAGTCTCCTCTGCTCCAGCTGAACACACCAAGTGCCCTCAGTGTCCTCACAGGGCTTCAAATCAAGGTCCTTCCCCACCCTCATTCTCTCCTTTGGACACTCTCCAGTGTCTTATTATCTTTCTTATATTGTGGTGACCAAAACTGACACATTATTCAGGCTGAGGCTGCACCCACAGTTCTGAGTTCCTCCACACACACCTCTTTGCCATTCAAATTATTGCTGGGTTCTTATGGACAGGAGCTACAACAGAGCTTGGACCCCCAAGAACTATTTTCTCTACATGGAAAGTATTGAGAGTGGCCAAAAGCAATTATTTTCCCCTTGTGTCTAGAAGCAAAAAGCACCACATTGTTGTCCCAACCCTCACGTCCAAGTCATCTCTATTAAAGGGCAAATTATGTGAATTTGGATGGGAAACTGCAGAATAGATTATTTCTCTTTAGACTGTGTTTCAGAAGGGTTTGTCTGACATATGTAGATGTAATTGAAGAAATGCTGTTGAGATGTCTTGAACACTGACTCAGAATTCTCTGGCATACCAAGGTGCAATAGTACAGTAACTGCAATCAGTAACAATTATACATTTCAGATTTTTACTGAAGGTTGTTTTCCTTATTAATCTGCTTGTGAGTTTTGAAAATCGTACACTTATACTGGTGATATTTATAAGGCAATCCTAATTACACTCTGACAATTCCTTTTGCAAAGTTCAGGTTTTTTCTTATGCTTTTCCAGTGGCTGTTTGTGAAATGAGCTCTCAAAGCTGAAATCCTGGCAGGTTGAAACACTCTGTAGATCCTCATTGTTTTATGGTCAAACAAGGTCAATGCAAAAGACTATGTGCTTGGGTATAAAAGTGAATAAGAATTACATAAAACAGACTTGCAATGTGTTTCAAGCAGCACTTGAAGCATTGAAAAAGTGATATCTAGAAGAAAAATTAGTACAAGTAGATGTATTCCAAAAATCAAATCAAATCAGTCAAATAGGGTTCCAAAAAGTCAGTCCCTGTGGCAGTGATTTCACAGACAAACCCATTTGAGTGCCAGCCAGCAAATCAGTTTATTAGCATACAAGCCATGGTTTTATACCCTTCAATTACAAAAGAGGTTACATCGCCACAGAACATGTGACACTCCCAACCATTCATTCTCCAGCCACAATTAATGTCACAATTAATGTTATGCTTATGTGAACTTTACTTTTTTATTGCACTGGCACATCGATGCAATGAACTCACATTTAAATTTGCAGGATGAAGGCCTTTAAGATACTCTCAGAAGAAAAGTGTTGAAGTACACTGAATCATAAATCTGGAATGTTTTAAAGCAGTCTAGTGACAAGAATGATGCCAATCTTTTGAAAAGTTATGGATTTCCTCTCTCCAGCAAGCATCAGGGATGACATTTCAAAAGTAGGTACAAATAGGCCTTTTAAATCCTGTGAGTGTTGCTCTGTTGGATTTAGGTGCCCAGGTTTTGGGACTGGGGGCTCCAGGGGTGGCTCTGAGGGACAAGATCACGGGTTGCCCTGTGTTGGTCACAGGCAATTATTGCAAAACAATGTCAAAAGCAAGGCTGGTCATGTTGAGAAAAAAAAAAATGCTTGAGGAACATCAGCAGAGCCCAAAGAGGATCAATCACTCTTGAAAGGTAAAGACAAAGCAAAGGTACAGAACCTACGGCAAACAGTGACCTTCAAAGGCAGAAATGGCAAAGCCTTGCCTGAAAATGGTCATGCCCTCGTAGCTGTTTGGTGACAACTACTCAAAGAATCAAGTGATGACACAACATTGTAGCCTTAGTTGCTTACTAGAGCTATTTTTTAGATAGAATTATCTTAGGGCTTTCCTTGGTTTTGTATGGATATGGTTTTGTAGTGAAAAATTGGTGACAGGGGTCATTATCCCCAGTGATGCTTTATGCATCATTGGATCATTTATATTGCAAGTCAAAAATTACAACAGCTACAAAGAAGAACATCAGCTCTAGAGTACTAATTAAAATGTACCAGCTCAATAGATCTTAGTTCATTTTCACTTGGAACCTCATTAAGCCAAAATGTTCCGTACAAATTAGTCTTCCCAAATAGAACCATTGGCAATTGTTAATGAGGTTTCCATGTAAAGTATCATCTGCCAAATTATGAAACTCAACCAATCAAAGACAGACCATGCTAGATTATGTCTAATATCTCTTTGTTTAATTGGGAAATTGGTTCATTTTTTTAATGCAATCTTGTATGTACACATGTGACTTCAGTGACCTGCTGGCACCCATGTCAATATTTGGACATTAAAACAAAAGTTTATTTATATTTATTTGTAAACTGCTTTTTATAATTGTTTACAAAATGGAGTTTAATTTACATTCTGTTCACATTTGAGACAACTAATGTCTTTCTAACAGTCATGTTAACAAAGCAAAGTAAAAAAAAATAATCAAAAGTACAATTAAAAAATAAATAAAGCTTGACATTAATGGAAGATGCAAAGCCTGTAAGGTGCCAAATAAGAAACACAAGGAAAGAACTAGATTCTTAAAATGTTATTCTGGTTCTAAACAGTGGCACAAGAGGTAGAAGACCTCAATTAATACATGACTTATGTTTCCACTTCACACTTCCCCTCCTGTCTGTCCCACACCAACCTGTCCCATTCAGAGTGCAGGCTACAGAGAAGATAAAAGGTCCAATGAATTTTTCCTGTAGCCACTCAGAGAAAAACCCTACTTTGTCTTTTCATATAGGAAATTCCTCATGAGTGAAAAAGAATAAAATTTGTGTTAACAATCATATGAATCAGAAGAAAAGGTCACAATGCCTGCTGGCTTTAATCTTTGGATTAACCTCATTCAAATATATAAAATGTGTCCCTGAAAAATTGAAAATCTACCAGATTGCAAAAAATTTCCTAACTGATTAATTTGAACTATAGCCAAAATTCAATAAGCAACAAAAATAAGAACTTAAAAATACACTCATAAAAGCAATGAAAAAAATAGAATTGACTATAATGACTACATGAACAAGTTCATAATAGCCATTGTAAGCACCTGAAAAAACACACACTGTGTAACTACAAAGACACAAACTGAATAAATTCAAGAAATATTTCAGTAATCAAAATTCTGTGGAAATTCTTGGGGGCCCAGCACAGGATGGACATGGAGCTGTTGGAGCCAGTCCAGAGGAGGCACCAAGGTGGTCAGGTGCTGGGAGGAAAGGGGAGAGAGCTGGGATTGTTCAGCCTGGAGA
>VYXB01004620.1:16102-57756 GCA_013397135.1 Pachyramphus minor
TTTTATACCCTTCAATTACAAAAGAGGTTACATCACCACAGAACATGTGACACTCCCAACCATTCATTCTCCAGCCACAATTAATGTCACAATTAATGTTATGCTTATGTGAACTTTACTTTTTTATTGCACTGGCACATCGATGCAATGAACTCACATTTAAATTTGCAGGATGAAGGCCTTTAAGATACTCTCAGAAGAAAAGTGTTGAAGTACACTGAATCATAAATCTGGAATGTTTTAAAGCAGTCTAGTGACAAGAATGATGCCAATCTTTTGAAAAGTTATGGATTTCCTCTCTCCAGCAAGCATCAGGGATGACATTTCAAAAGTAGGTACAAATAGGCCTTTTAAATCCTGTGAGTGTTGCTCTGTTGGATTTAGGTGCCCAGGTTTTGGGACTGGGGGCTCCAGGGGTGGCTCTGAGGGACAAGATCACGGGTTGCCCTGTGTTGGTCACAGGCAATTATTGCAAAACAATGTCAAAAGCAAGGCTGGTCATGTTGAGAAAAAAAAAAATGCTTGAGGAACATCAGCAGAGCCCAAAGAGGATCAATCACTCTTGAAAGGTAAAGACAAAGCAAAGGTACAGAACCTACGGCAAACAGTGACCTTCAAAGGCAGAAATGGCAAAGCCTTGCCTGAAAATGGTCATGCCCTCGTAGCTGTTTGGTGACAACTACTCAAAGAATCAAGTGATGACACAACATTGTAGCCTTAGTTGCTTACTAGAGCTATTTTTTAGATAGAATTATCTTAGGGCTTTCCTTGGTTTTGTATGGATATGGTTTTGTAGTGAAAAATTGGTGACAGGGGTCATCATCCCCAGTGATGCTTTATGCATCATTGGATCATTTATACTGCAAGTCAAAAATTACAACAGTTACAAAGAAGAACATCAGCTCTAGAGTACTAATTAAAATGTACCAGCTCAATAGATCTTAGTTCATTTTCACTTGGAACCTCATTAAGCCAAAATGTTCCGTACAAATTAGTCTTCCCAAATAGAACCATTGGCAATTGTTAATGAGGTTTCCATGTAAAGTATCATCTGCCAAATTATGAAACTCAACCAATCAAAGACAGACCATGCTAGATTATGTCTAATATCTCTTTGTTTAATTGGGAAATTGGTTCATTTTTTTAATGCAATCTTGTATGTACACATGTGACTTCAGTGACCTGCTGGCACCCATGTCAATATTTGGACATTAAAACAAAAGTTTATTTATATTTATTTGTAAACTGCTTTTTATAATTGTTAACAAAATGGAGTTTAATTTACGTTCTGCTCACATTTGAGACAACTAATGTCTTTCTAACAGTCATGTTAACAAAGCAAAGTAAAAAAAAATAATCAAAAGTACAATTAAAAAATAAATAAAGCTTGACATTAATGGAAGATGCAAAGCCTGTAAGGTGCCAAATAAGAAACACAAGGAAAGAACTAGATTCTTAAAATGTTATTCTGGTTCTAAACAGTGGCACAAGAGGTAGAAGACCTCAATTAATACATGACTTATGTTTCCACTTCACACTTCCCCTCCTGTCTGTCCCACACCAACCTGTCCCATTCAGAGTGCAGGCTACAGAGAAGATAAAAGGTCCAATGAATTTTTCCTGTAGCCACTCAGAGAAAAACCCTACTTTGTCTTTTCATATAGGAAATTCCTCATGAGTGAAAAAGAATAAAATTTGTGTTAACAATCATATGAATCAGAAGAAAAGGTCACAATGCCTGCTGGCTTTAATCTTTGGATTAACCTCATTCAAATATATAAAATGTGTCCCTGAAAAATTGAAAATCTACCAGATTGCAAAAAATTTCCTAACTGATTAATTTGAACTATAGCCAAAATTCAATAAGCAACAAAAATAAGAACTTAAAAATACACTCATAAAAGCAATGAAAAAAATAGAATTGACTATAATGACTACATGAACAAGTTCATAATAGCCATTGTAAGCACCTGAAAAAACACACACTGTGTAACTACAAAGACACAAACTGAATAAATTCAAGAAATATTTCAGTAATCAAAATTCTGTGGAAATTCTTGGGGGCCCAGCACAGGATGGACATGGAGCTGTTGGAGCCAGTCCAGAGGAGGCACCAAGGTGGTCAGGTGCTGGGAGGAAAGGGGAGAGAGCTGGGATTGTTCAGCCTGGAGAAGAGAAGTTTGGGGTGACCCAGTTGCAGCCTTCCAGCACTTGAAGGGAATTTATAGGAAAGATGGGGCAAGACTGTTCACAAAGGGCTGGAGGGACAGGACACAGGGAATGGCTTCCTACTGCCAGAGGGCAGGGAGAGATGGGATACTGGGAAGGAATTGTTGGCTGTGAGGGTGGGGAGGCCCTGGCACAGGTTGCCCAGAGAAGCTGTGGCTGCCCCTGGAACCCTGGAAGTGTCCAAGACCAGGTTGGATGGGGCTTGGAGCAACCTGGGCTGGTGGAAGGTGTCCCTGCCCATGGCAGGGGGTGGGATGAGATGATTTCCAAGATCCCTTCCAGCCCTGTCCGTTTTATGATTTATAATCCCAGATTAACCTCAATGAAATCAATGATCTTGCTGTCCAGGGTGTGAACAGTCACTAAGGATGGCCATGGGGGAACACCCTCAAACACATCAAGCTAAGTGGCAAGCACAGCAGAGTCTGATAAAATGTCCAGGGGTAGCTCTGGACAATTCTCTTCATGATCTAGTTCACAGTAGGTATAAAAGTGGAAAGATTCATTCTTGTCCCAGCTGGTATTATGGATAACTTTTACATTGAAAACCATCCCAAGCTAAACTGCAGAAGAAAATGTATTTACAGAGACATATATGTGACAGGTGGAACATAAGTTACTTGGCTGAAGAAAGACAGTTACAGTAGAAGTGTGATGCCATATTTGAGCAACTTATTGTATCTGCATAATTACCCCACATTTCTTTATTACTTAAACTCAATTAAACCTCTATTTCTAACACTGATTAATTTCAGTTGTTTACTTTGACACAGTTCTTTTTATTATTCTTCCTTACCTTTGGTTCCTGGAAAACAGCTGAATTCCATTGGTAGGGCATTAAGTCTGAATTGTCAACATCCTACTTGAAGCTACTCTGTAAATAAATGTGCATTTCCAGTGCTGGCAAACTGCCCTATTTCATATGCATTGTCACTGTCTTTAACACAGTAACAATCTTCACCTTCATTTGGATAGTTTCAAACAAGCAAGGAAAGTTAAAGAAATATTAAGGTTAAAAAAATACCCGTGACTCACAGAGCCAACGCTGTTAACGGGAAAAAATAGTTTAATAATGTTTACATTGGAAATTTGATGAGTAGAAAATTGCAAAATTAATGTAGCATTAAAAATCTCATTAAAATTAAGACTGTTTAAAATACATCTGCAGCAGCAGCTATGGTTCACAGTGTGGGAGAAGCCAATTGCTGAGGGTCTCTGACCACAGCTGGCATCACCAACCACAATTCCCAGGAGAAAGCAAATGATGTGAGTTTAGTTATTTCAGCAGCCATGCAATGCAGGTTACTTGTGGATTTATGGAAAAATGCCCATGGAAACGGCCAATCCAACCCACTATTGCAAAAAATCAATGCATGTTGTACCTTTCCAGTTTCCCTACATTTTAAGGTGAGTTTCTCCCGAGCTGTTTTTTTTTTTTTTGTTGGAAATCAAGTGCTTATTCTCACTATTGGTTCATTCTTGGTGAAGCAAACCAAGACATATGGGGCATTTCCACCATTGCAGGTCCTGCACTCAAGACTGAATAGATTGATTAAAGGAAAACATTATGTTTTGTGGGAATTGAGACTAAATATTTCTAAAAAATAAGTTGGTAACATAGGTCTATGAGCTGTATACTGGTAAAATGGCTTGGTTTAGTAATAAAATAATTCAAGGAAACAAGCCAAATGGAATGGTTTGTGGTTTTGCAATAGTGATATCTGTGTGTGTAAAGAATTTGATTTTATGATTTTTAATCTTGGTCTCGGAATATATTTAGAGCAGAACTATTTTTGCATCATTTGTAAGGATTGTATATATCAGTAGTAATATCATATTTGTTGGGATTTGTGTATTAATTACTTAATTAACTAATTGCTACCACCTCTTTTCATACACTTTTCAGGACCAAGAAAACAGAAAAAATATTGCTATTTTTAAAAAGATTAGTACCTATAATACTACTGGTATGTTCCTATGAAAACCTATCTTCCCAATTAGATAACTTATTATGAAGATCTTCTCTTTAATATTCTTACATATTTCTCTTCTATAATTAGCCCAGAAGACTATTTTAAGCCTATTAATGAGTTTTTATAAAATAAGTAAACACATTCTTCGGCAGGATAATTGTTTATCATCTGCTCTGAAATGCTTCCTATTTAAAATCCCTGTTATGGGAATATGTTTTCACATATTTTATCTATCAGAATTTGAGGATTATTGTGTTCCTTTAATTGAATGCACTGAGATCTTTGAATGTTTTCCAGTTGCAGTCATTTCCATAGTCTCATCCCCATTAACTCTTCCTCATTGAAAATTAAACCATGATATCAATTTTGAAGCCTTCTGTTTTAAATGGTAACTTCATTGTGAAATGCCACTGTCTAGCAAGTCATCTCCTTTTCTTCCTTATTTATTTAATTTGTATGGCCACAAAATCTTATCCCCTGTGTTTTAACATCTTTTGCAAGGACTAGTTTATCTTCATTGGAGCAAAGTGCAAATTCTGTTTCTCATCTTGGTTTTTAAGGCACATCTTCCTTCCACCATTCATTTTATCACTGCATGCTGGTTTTTTACTGGCAGAGTTAGTTATCTCAGAGTCCTTTCTTGTAGTGTTTTCTGTGTGGCCCATGACATGAGATTAAAGAAGCAATATGTATCTGGAAATGAAAAATCCTGCTTAATCCAGTTTAATATGACATTAAGCTCCTTACTTCAACTCACTCCATGAAGCTCTCAAAGATTGTCTTTCTGATATGAAAAATATTATCTAAAATCCTAAAAAAAAACAAAAACAAAAACAAGGTAACAAATCCATGCAACTTTCTGTTATTTTACCTATTCTTACAGTAAACAAGCGGTTTTTCTACAAAACTATCCACTTGTTAGAAATAAATCTGTGCTACCACTAACCCTCTTCTGATTTTTTAGTTTATTGGAAAACTGGAGCAGGTTCAGCAGCAATTGTTGCAATCTGTACCTGAGACACTAGATGTCTCCCCTAACTGTAATTTGGTCGAGTCCAGTTAATCCAATACTGACCCCACATATGCCCAGCAACACATTTCTGTGACACATTTCTGCTCACAGCAGCACTAAAACTCTGTCCTTCTGGCTTCTTTCTTTCCTGTAGGTGTTATTTTATCTGTGACACTATCCTTACCTAATCTGTGTGTTACTGCCTAATAAAATCAGGCAAAATGCTTTTATAACTCCCTTCTAGACATTTTTTTCCTCTGTGTGTTTTCTCTAAAACTCTTTTCAGCAGTCGTGGTAGGTTCAGATTCCTATAAAGCCAGTACATCAAGTATTCAGATGCCACATATTCAATCAAATGGGTTTTTACAGGCTTTTAATACCCAAATGGTCTCTAAACTTTCTTACAGCCATGATTTGTGAGCATTATTTGATTTGCATGTTTTCGACTCTTTAACTCTTTGAGAGTTCACCCAAAATTCCTGAGGTTTATAGGAAGCATTTGAGTTTCTGATTCCCTGATACCCAGCCTTGTTTCCAGGTGGTTGACCTATTTTGCTGGATATTTGATAGTTTAATCTCTTCTACTGGATGATTTAATAATTGTATAATTATTGGGTGCTAATATGAATCTTAACATGTCAGTTAGGATACAGCTGGGACTTTTGTGGAGGACCAGATGTAAGCATGTTCTGTTTCAAACATTCTGGCTGTCGGGACAGGAAAGTTGTGGTTGGAAGAGAAAGTCCCACAGGGGGGGTGTAGTATGTTCTGAGTCAAATTCCTGCTCCATCCTGAGACCTCTCAACTCAACCCCACCTCTAAACTCGCTCCCTGGAGGTCTCAAAGGGCTGTGCATGTGTGAAGGAAATGGTACAAAATGTCCAGTTTGCAGAAGAGGCTGCACCAGGTTAATTATAACAGGAAGCAGATCAGGCCCCTTCCTTCTATTCTTCCTCTCTCTTTCATTGTCTACCCCAGCTCCACACCATCCATATGGCAGGACCGACATGGGATTTAAGGGCTGGTGATCTTCTCTGTTCCCTCTCTATCTTTCCCACTGTAGTGGGTTGACCCTGGCCAGATATCAGATACATACTAAAGCCACTCTATCACTCTCCCTCTGCAACTGGACAGGGGAGAGAGGAGAAAAAAAAACAAAACCAAAAAACCAAAAACCAGCTAAGGATTCATGAGTAGAGATAAGAGATGGGAGAAGTCACTTACTGATTACCTTCATGGGCAAAACAGACTCAAAGCGGGAATAGTACTCATATTTATTACTAAGAGGGTAAGAGCCACTGAATGAGAAATGAAACAGTCTTCCAAGCACCTTCCCCCCACCCCTCCTTCCATGTTCTCCCTCCTCCGGTGGTTGCGGTCAGTTGTTGTTTCTGCTGCTGCTGAGGGAGAGGAGTTGGATCCTTCCCCTGCTCCTGTGGGGTCCCTCCCACGGGAGACAGTCCTTGATGGAGCTCTCCAGTATGAATCCATCCCTCAGGCAGCAGCTCTTCCCAACCTGCTGTCCCGTGGGTCCCTCCTCCATGGGGTCAGTCCTTCACGGATGAGCTGTATTGATGTGGGTCCCCCACAGGGCCAAGAGTCCTGCCTGGGAAAAACCTGCTCCAGCCTGGGCTTCCCTCTCCATGGGCTGCAGGTCCCTGCCAGGACCCTGCTCCATCCTGAGGCTCCCACAGGGTCACAGCCTCCTTCCTGCATCCACCTACTCCAGCATGGTCTTCACCACAGGCTGCAGGGCCACAGCTCTGGAACCTGGAGCACCTCCTGCCTCTCCTTCTGCACTGACCTTGCATTGTTATCCCATGTTCTCACTCTGCTCTTCCCTGGCTGGAATCTCTCCTGCCCAACACTCCTCTCTTCTTAAATCTGTTATCCCAGAGCTGTTCCTGTTGCTCCTGATGGGCTCGGCCTTGGCCAGCGGCAGGAATTCCATCCTGGAGCAGCTGCCATTGGCTCCAGGGGACAGGGGAAGCTTCTGGCAGCTTCTAACAGAAGCTACACCTGTAGCCCCCCTGCTACCAAACCCCAGCCACAGAAACCCACTACACCTGTCTTTATTTCTCTCTTCCCTTGTCATGGCTCTCATATTCTACCCATATTCTAAGTGGGGATTTTGTAGATGTGTGAGCCAGAAGTGTGTGAGCTTGTGAGCCAGCACCTCTAAGAAGTGTGTTGTGGGAGCTGAGACCTTATTGAAGTGTACTGTACAAAATTAAAGGCTTGTTAGCCTCCACTTTTGAAAAGTGTATCGTAAAACTAAGGACTTTTTAACCAATTCTCTTGAGAGTGTTCAGCCTGATGAGAATTTACAGGAGCATTGCACCCCCAACCAGTGGGAAATTTTGTGTTACAAATTACTTCTTCTTACATGGTGCATCAAACACTAGTCTAGTACTACTTCTAATACTTCACACAGAATTTCTTCATACACAGAAACCCAGTTTTTCCCATTAATATGAGTCTTCTCTCCTCTTCTCCTATCTGCAGAAAATGTTTTGTCATTTTGTTTTGGAAATTCATACAGATCATAGTTCAGCCTTTCCTGGGCCTGGATACCTGGGTGTTTTACCTTCTGTTGTGGACCTAGCTTTTCCTACTGATTTAACATTTCAAACACATATGCAAAGGTCATGGAAGGGTTAATATATTCCTGTGGTGCCATGCTTATAAATCATCTATTTTGACCATATAGATTAGATGATTTTACTTCCAAATAAATTGAAATGTATTAGGAATTTTGAGATTAATTTTAATTAGTTGCAGAGCAGAATCATGGAAGGTGGCCAGATTCAGCTTTGCTTTTAGAGCCTTTCAACAAAATAATCACAGAACCAGCTCAGAAAAGACCTCTGAGATCATCAAGTCCACAGCTTAAGACCATGCCCTCTTGTCCTAATGTAAATTTGAGAAAAAGAGAAGGTGTTCAGACTGATATCCAATCAAGGTCTTAATTTTTGTAGCATTCCAGGCAAAAAATAGACTGCAGATCTTCATATTAAACCATTGTGTGCATGGAAACATGAATAATTTGACAGCTGTTAAGATCACTTTGGCAAATTATTTCCTGTTTTATCACCACAAAATAAGAATGAACTGTAACAATTAGAAAGATTGAAGTGTAGTATGAGATGATTGTTCACTTTTGTTTCAGACTAAATGGGGCTGGAGTGATAAATACATTTGTGCACTCACTGATTAGAGCTTTTAAGAGATAATAATCATAGAGATGACACAATAAAAGACTTTCAAATATAATAGTTTCTTCATTAATGCCATTTTGTGTTAATTTCTCAATGGTTCCTGATTAAATAATCACAGGCCTTTTTGTAATTGCAGAGTACAAAATATCTGTTATATGTATTTGTTATTCAAGCAGAATTCAAGCAGACAATGATAAGGGTTTTGTTCCATATCACCTTTGGTATCTTCTAAATAGTTCTGTACTTTAAAAGGAGAAGTACAAAAAAGCTTCAATTATGGAAGAATGTTGAAGAAATGAAAACATGATATTTCTCTACTTATCACACTGAGATCATATATATTGCATAGCAACAGACAAAGCTGAAAGTCTGGAAGAGAGGAAAAAAAACTACTTTGCTGGTTGAAATGAAACATTTGATGCTGAAATTCTGAAAGACCAATTTAAGTTTCTAGGAGAAATGGAGGGAAGAAGGGAATAAGGAGTCTTCTTTCACCATCTCTTCTAAAAGAGCAGTGCTGCAAGTGATTTCTTGGTGAATAAAATAACCACACTCAAATTTCCAGATTTACATGGGAAAAAAAGCAGGGAGAAAAGAAGGTATATGGGAAACTACTTTCCTTTTCAGATCAAGGTCGTTTGCATGGAGCAATGGGTTGAACATCATGCTCCTCAATAATGTGACATTCTTGTGAGCTTTATGTATCAACGTTCTTTCCATGTAGATCTTTGATTTTTAAGTCTATTTTTTGCAGAAGCTAAAGGAATATTTTACATAAAACTCTAGTTTCAGTTCTTAGCAGGGTGACAAAATGTCATCAGCTGCACATGGCAATCAGATGTATTTGCATTCTGTTTCATCACAGTTTGGAATTCAGGCTTTTGGTAAAGACATTTCTCCAGCAGTCACACAAATACACTAAAAAGTTAAATAACAGTACCTGACAATCATAGCAGACTAAGTATTTGTGAATGGATTTTTTTTATTTTTTAATGCAGGTTTTAAATGAAGAGAATATTGGTGGTTCCCACCCAACTCTTTTCAGAGTTTAAGAGACACATTTCTATTTTTTAAAATTTGACTGAGTTGTATAACAAGAATGCATTCAATTTTAAGAAATTGCTGATTCAATGCACAAAGTTGCAGAGCAAACAAGGACGAAATGGACCTGACGTTTAATTTCAATTTAATTTTAATTGGGAACTGCCTGCTTCCCAGAACCTTGCTTGGTTTTGAATGTCTGAAGCAGCATGTGTAAAAGCAGCATGTGTAAAAGTAGATATACTTCTGTGTTGTTGATGTTTTGCCCATTTTCTGAATCAACTGTTTTAAAAATAAAGTTATAAAACTCACGAATAATTCACTGTTAAACTAAAGACACCTCTACTTCCTTTGAAGGTAAATCTAGACATTATTATTTCAGGCCCATCACACAGCAGAAGTTCTTTCACTCTGCAGCAATTCTATCTTCAGAAATACAGCATCATCTGGAACCATATTTAGAAGCTTAACCACACAAACACAAGGTATTTTTATGTGTGTATACAGAAGTGTGACTAGCAAGATTATAGGAAGAAATACTTAAATAATTGTTTTACACAGCATAAGTAGGACAAGAGATGAATCAGAGGGTACAGCTCTGGACATTAATCTTTGATAAGGGTGTGGACCTTTGGAATCCAGCAGAAGGCAACAACAGCAGTGCAGACCTGACCCACAAGGACAACAGGAATTTATTTGAGTTTCTTCGTGTAAAACAGATTAAGGAGGGGGAAATGATATGTTAATAGTGTCCAAATACACAAACCAGTACTGGAAGAAATGGAACAATCTGGATCCATGCTGGACAGAAAAAGCAATCCACTTACGTTTTAAAATAGGGAAGATTCTACTCAGACATTAGAAAAACTTCCTAACAAGGAAGTTGGGAAAGCAGTGGTAAACCCGTGTTCTTTATACATAGGACAAATCAAGGAGCATTTGGAAAGAAATAAAATCCACGTTCTGAGGAATCCTTCCAGATTACTCTGATTAGATTGTGAAGTCATTTATCCTCTGATACTTACCATCTTTGCTGTTGCAGTTGTTAATTATCAAAGAAACTTGTAGATAATGACAGTTTTCTCCCTCCCAGCTCACCACTCTTTCATTTATCCTGCAGTGAAGTAACCATCGTTGAGGATGGAGCTATTAATTTCCATGACAACCATTAGGGCATTGGAATTTCGCTGCAGGGAACAGGGAAACTACATGAAAACAAAAGGGTTGTGGGTTTTTTTCATTTTCAAATATAAGTATTTATGTCTCTGGGCAACTCTTGGAAAGCACATTAGAGATATTTTTTTTTTCAGAAAGAGTCAGCTGTACTGTAGCAATACTTCCACTGACCAGGATTCCAGCAGACTTTCATGGGAACCCCCATGGGCAACCTGGAAACTTTGTTAAAGCCTTTGAGATCTGAATAATTCACTCTGTAAAAACAACTGCTAAACTTATCTTTTCCATTTTCTGCTTTCCAAGTTGCAACGTTCTCAATGTGGCTGGGTGTCAAAAATACACAACCCAAAACTCTGAGAAATTAATAGTCCTTGATCTCAGCCACCCTATTAGTTTATAGTTCATTTGTCTAATAATTCTGCTTGTAGATGCTGCCCCTTTTAAAATAAGACAGGTATAAACATCATTACAGATTTGGGGGTTTGCCTTCCTGGGAAGCATTTTTTTAATGTAATTTTACTTGCATTTGTCAGTTATGTGTTTCTGTACGTGGGGTGTGGTAACTCTTCTGTAGCTAAAATCTACTGACATCATACATAAGCTGATGTTTACAGAAAGCAGTTGCTAACTCAAATAAATAAAACACAACCTGTTTGTATGGTTGTTTGTATTGAATTTCACTGAGCACTGAGAAATTCAGTGTATGTCCTTGGCATGGCCTCTTTAACTGCGCTTAAATGTCTCTGCTTCATGTATATTTTGCCTTTTTTTTTTTTAAGATGATGAAGCACACTACCAACTGTATATTAGATGGCTGCTAATAACTCATTATTTGTTTTGGTAGTCAGGATATCATTGCTACACTTGGTAAGATTTAGTTCTTAACCATCACCTGCTTTTTATCATTGCTAGAGATTTATTCATACGAGAGTAACATGTTAAAAAGATTATAGAAATCATTGCCTAACTTGAGCTTTTGCCATCACCACTGAACTCCCAAATAAACAAAAGTAACTCACTTTAACATTTGAACTCAAGAGATTCAAGTCATTCATCATCTTGTACATGCCAAAATATTTCTTCACAGCTTTCTGTTGCCTATGTCAAGCACACAATAAGCAGTGTTCTAGCTAGCTGAAACCTATTTCTTCAGGTGATGATTTTGACAAGTTATTTCCTGCAGACACTTATAAAGGTCTTTTATAGTCTGAGGCAGCAGACAAAATATTCTCCTGTTCTACTGCTAGAGGCAGGTGTTGTTTAAGGTACTCTGGTTCTCATAACTTAACTCCAGGGTCTCAGTGTAAGTGCAGGAGACAACAAGGTCCTCACCAGCCACTCCACAGCACTGGGGGAGTATCAGGCCAGGACAGGAGGCTGTGGCCATGTTCAACCAAGGACCCACCTCTGAGGCACTGAGGAAGGATTGGGATCAAACCACGGTGTCAGCCCACAGCTGAGAGTCACCCTGTCACCTCATAAAGCCCAAAGTGAAAGTGGTTTGAGAGAAAGTATGAGGAGAAAAGAGATTTGGTTTAGGGTGAGGAATAAATTGGACCCTCCTGCCCTTATTCTTCATTCTGGCAAGTTTTATCTGTTCTTCAGCGAAGCACAATAATTACACAAATTGGAGAGCTGAGGGTTAAGGGCGGATCTCCACGTGCTGCTGGAGGAGGATCTGCCCTAGATTTATCTTCTATATGAATTCTTCATATAGAATTCTTCATCAGTGCTTTTTTTTCCCATTGTAAACAATGGAAACCAAAAGAGAAATTCCCCAGAGTAACTCAGCTGCGTTGCTTTTATAGGTGGAAATGAATATTACCCAAGTCTCATAACCAACATCTGACCAGCTCTTTCACCAAAAATTTCCCTACAGAACTACCCACTAAGACTGGGTGAGGTTTTTTTCAGGTATAATATGTGCCTACATGCTTACACAAACAAACACACACCAAAACCAACAGAAAGAAAGAGAGCAGCACCTCCCCTTTACAGATATTAATATTGACTGCATTGGATGATGAACACAGCAGTGATACTAAACACACTTCTGTCCTTAGGTTACACTGAACTTTTTCCTCAATGCATTAAGACACTATTTTTCCAGCTCCTAATCTTGAAATTAATTTTATCTCATACAAGGAAAATGCTGCTGCTGGCTACAATGTCTTTAGGGAGCTTTTGATCCTGCCTCAGGCAATGTGGCTGTTTGTAATGTAAAACTCCCAAATACAGGCAGTTCTGACTCACTGGTCTCCAGTTAATTGGCATTTATCTCTTCCCCTGCTTGCTTATATGTCTGTGGAAAGTCACTCAGCTTTTTGCTCTTCCTATTGAGTAAAGAATATTGAATAATATCAATCTTTATTAATTATGATGCATAATTTTAATCTGTACTCAGGCAGAAGCAAGTGCAGCAGAGTTGAATATTGTCAATATAAGACTGTATTTATAAAGCAAAGCAGTTGTCATAAACATCTTTAAAATATTGCCTCATATTATTCCACTTAATTATCTCTTATTCCCTCTGTTTTCTAACATTATTTGGCATTTCTATCAATGATTCATAACCTGTAATTTGAAATTATTCTGTTTCTGTTTTCAGATATGTAATTTAACAAATAGAATGAAAAAGACATAATGAAGGAACAATTATTAAAGCAAAGAACAGGACTACAAAGTCTGCCATCCCTACTTGCTGAAGACAAATATTTTGTCACCTAGGGTTGTAAAACTCAATAGTGACTTCTAAACAATTACTCTAAAATTGAATTTTGGTAAATTTATTATCCATGAAAAAAATTGAACCTCAATAAGCTTGTTATTATTTCCCTTTGCTCTCTTCAAATTGTTTAAAATAAATACAGTGGCTTTAAACAAAAAATCAGGATACTGACAATCCAAATCTACAACTGTAGAAGTTTTCCATTTACTTCCTAATTCTCCTCAAGATTTATAAAAAAATAAAATTCAATATTATTACACGTATGCCTACCCTAAAAACAGGTTTCTAATTATGGACATTCACTACAATATTCTGAAAGCAAATAACCACCACATTTTTGATTCTAATCATGTCAAGGATATTTCTTTCTTTCTGTTTAATAGATTTAACAGTGATTTAGAATTTGAATTCTAGCTGATTAAAAATATTAGCCAGTTTGTTGCCTTTCACTTGTGGGATAGAATAGTGGGACAATGGCTGTCTCAAACATGCTCTGTGTTGCTACTTCCTTGCAGATCACAACCATGAGACTTCCATGACACTACCAGGAAAAAAACCTATCTGCTAAGATGAAAATTTAGAATTAGTAGGTAGCAATAAAACTCTTCTGGATTTATTCTCTGTCTGATGATGCTATAAAATGTATAGACTTTGTAGACTGCAACTGGTCCTAAGTTTTGACTTAAAAGGTTTAACATGCTGAGATAAAAAAGCCGTAGGGCAGGTATGCTAGAGCCAAACACATCGGGATCTTAAACCCAGGGAAATTCTGCCATCTCAGTGCCTTCCTCTGTGATCCACCCAGCACTGCTACTGTTCCCAGAGGCAGCTCCCTGCCCTCCCAGGCACACACAAACACCAGAGAGCAGGACTGGCCACACTCACTGTGTGAACTCCAACAGAAACATGAGCAATTCCGATGATTCGGTCCCGCTTCTCCTCTCCAGGTCACCAGCTCTGAAGTTTCCCCCGCCCCAACTCTGTTGATTTACATCTTCATTCACAGTCAGAGGTGTCTTGAATCAGCTTTCTAGCTGATAATTTCAGACTTTATATCCAGAAGCCAGCCCAGGATCTTTATTTACAGTCTCAGCCCTGTGGTCGTTCCCAAAGCCTGCTTGTCTCAAGATACCTTGAACCTCCTGATCCCCTCCTATGATGTACATTCCTCAAAAGAAAAACCCAAAACCAGCCCAGACTCACAGGTTGGATGGGAGCTCTGAAGATCATGTAGTCCAATGTTTTCTTATCCTCTTCACTCTGCATATTTTTATAAACTATGAAATAGTTTATAAATACAGCTGTCACAAAGAGGAGACTGAGGGGAGACCTCACTGCATTCTACAACTTCATAGGGGGAAGAGGAGGGGCAGGCTCTGATCTCTGCTCTGTGGATCTAGAGGATCTTTAAAGATCAAGCCAAATCATTCTATGATTCTATGATTACCTCCAAGTCTACTTATTAGAATGGAGAAATAATATTTTCCCATAATGCAAGCAAACTCCAACCACTTCCAGAAAGTTTACAACTTTGATTAAAGTTCTTTGGTTCTAAATAATGTAACAGTCATGAGCAAGTGCTGATACAGAAAATGAGGAAAATGTGAGATGGGAGCTCCAGTGTTAAATTGACTTTTCTGGGTTACCATGGCAACATAATCTTCCTGTGGGGGAAACTGTCTCATGTTATATCTATATAATTGCAGGAGTCCTCTTTAATAACAAAGCTATATTGAGCACACACTCTATCAGTTTTCTGTACTATACAGGGAGGCTAAAAGACATTTTCTGAACTGAAGTGCATCTGATTGTCTGATTGTTTGGAAAGGACTTTATTGTAAGGATTAGGGATTCAGCAGCTCCAGATAAAGCATGCACTCAGACAGAACATTGATTTCAGCAGCATTCATTGTTTCCCAATTTTGTGAGCAATGCAAGCTCTGATTATTAAGAAAATAAATCAGCAAGGAGCCTACTGAAAAGCAGAAGTGTCTTCATCCTGCACTCGCCTGGTGCACTGAGTTCATACACACAACACAAACTGATTTTTGGCTTGAAGCAAGAAGAAAACAAGTCTCTTCAATATCAAGGCTTCTGAAAGATATATTACTGTTCAAAGACTGTGAGGAATCACGAACTGGCATTGAAGTAGCTTGAAGCACCTGAGCATTAGGGGTGAATTCAGTATTGCTTTTATCCTTGCCTGATTTGCTTGCTTGACAAATCTATAGGCTCAATCCAAGGAATCTTCTAACTCCAGGCACAACTGATCTAGCAACAGGTGTTAATTCATATATGAGAAACCCCTGACCTTCCTTTAGTCCAATTTTGCTTTGTTTCCCCTTTCCCACTTTCACTTTTCTCTTTCTTTCCCTTCTCTTTAGGTGTATTATTCAGGCTAAGGTTCATCTATTCTTAGTTATTGGTAATGTCTGTAGCCTCTCCTGGGGCATTTCATAAAGATCAAGTCATCACAGTTGCACTGTTATTGATAGGATCAATAACAGACTAATTCCAGTCTCACTGTAGTGCATCTAATCATGCTTTCTCACCTGTCCACAATAGCAGTCTGCTACTTACCTCAGTGATCCTGGTTTTATTTAGTCTTAAATACTTCATTTTTTACTAAAGGATGTATTATTACTTCTAAGGATTGAGGAACAGATTTTTTTTTTCCTTATGTGAGCTATAGCAGCAATGATTTATTGTGCTTGACAACCAGAAATAAATTATCCTTGTTTTATCCTTTAACCTACAAGATGTTGCAGAAATATGTCCAAAAGTCAAGCCATTTTGGTTGACTATGCATGGAGTCACCTAGAACAATTTCAGCACCTTAACATGGATTATATCTGACTTCTTGTCTTTAAATGAGGTGAGAAATTCTGCAGTGAGGTGAGAAATTCTGCAGTGATAACTCAGTTTACACTACTTTTACAGGGGCATAGCTGAAACACTGTTGCTGTTTGACACATAAGCAAGAAATACCAGTTTCTTCTGGATCCATAATGATATATTTTCCTGGTTCCAGTCCAGATCAGCAGGAGGGGGCATGGCTAAAACATTTTGTTATTTGATGCCACCTTCTGTCATCGCCAGGGGCGGGGAAAAGGGGGTCTCTGTCTCTGGCTTCCAAGAAGAAGGGAGTTCCTTTCCAGTGGAGGGAAAGTGTGGCAGGTGAAGGGTTCCTCTGCCATTGTTTTCATTTGACCAGGGCTTGGTGAGCATTTTGCATGTAAATCACCCTGTCTTTGTATACGTTTGTTATTAAGTATTGATGCTGTTACTGTTACTTTTCTTATCTCATTGCTATTTACAGTAAATTGTTCTCAACTCAACCCATGATCTTCACCTTTTGTGTCTCCAATTCTCAATTCCATCCCCGCAGCCAGAAGGATAGGGAAGTGAGGGAGTGAGTGAATCTTGGTAGGGCACTGAACTGGGGAGTGCCATTCCTAAACCACAACCCAAATACAGGAAGAGGAAATACTATGTTGTCTATTTTTTTAAATTAATTAATATCAGTATCTGCTTAATGTCATCAGATAAAGGCAGCAGAAGAAATATTCAGTCTCAGTTATGGAAATAAAAATTTCCAATGGGTCTTTTACTATTCTGAAAAGAAGCTAAGCATTCCTAAAGGCACATCAAGTAGCCACACTTCCATTAATAGAACACAGTGATCTGGGAAAGGGTCTGGAGCACAAGTCTGATAAGGAGCCACCTGTGGGGGCTCAGCCTGGAGTAAAGGAGGCTCAGGGGGGCCTTCTTGCTTTCTGCAACTCCCTGACAGAAGCAGGGAGCCAGGTAAGGGTCGAGCTTTTCTCTCAGGTAACTAGAGACAGGATGAGAGAAAACATCTCAAGTTGTGGGTTGGGTTGGCTCCTAGCAAATTTCTTCACTGAAAACATTGTAAAGCATTGAAACACGCTGTGCAGGGCAGTGGTGGAGTCACTGTCCCTGGAAGTATTCAAAAAATGTGTGAATGTAGCACTAGAGGACATGGTTTAGTGGCGAAAACGGTGGTGGTGCTTGGTTGACTGCAGGACTTGATGAGCTTAGAGGTATTTTCCAACCTTAATTTCATGGCTGTATGATCAAAGTTTTGTACTTTACTGGTAACTTGAGCTAAAGGGTAGGACTGTCCTCAGTGGATATTAATCAGAACCTAAATGTGGCAGAGAGATGTGTTTCCCTTTGAAAAAGAAAGCACCTTGCTACCTTTCTTATATACTGCATGAGCTGTTATGTAAATCAAGAAGCCTTAAAAGGACTCATCCCTCCCATTCCCGTTTTGCTCCCTGACTCTGGTACGACACCGACTGCACCCAGCACACTGAAAATAATGTTCTTTGTTTTGCTATATTTGGTTGTCTTCTGAAGTTTCCTTATAGATATTTCTCACCATTCCTTTTCTGATAATTTGCAATGTGATTTGTATTTATAGGGTTTATGAAGAAAGCGCTCGCTCTTAGTTTTTTGTTTAACCCAGATGACAGAATCCCAGAGTGGTTTGGGTTGGAAGGGACCTTAAAGCTCACTCTGTTCCACCCCCCTGCCGTGGGCACTATCCCAGGTTGCTCCAAGCCCATCCAACCTGAATCCTTCCAGGGATGGGGCAGCCACAGGTTCTCTGGAAAATGTAATGCTTTAATCATGTCTTATTTGCTGTTACTCCATACAGTCTTTATGTGGGAGTAACACCTGGACTCACAGCACAGAAATCCACCCTATTTCAAGCAACTGAGTATCTAAGTATTTGTGTCAGAGATAAAAAGACAAATTACTTGCCAAAAGTTAGCAAATGCATGGCAGAGCCAGGATTTGAACATAGATTCAACATACCTTTGAATATACCTTCATCATGTCAGTGACTTTAGTGAAAGAGTTGGACTCTTTCCAGTAGCTTCATATTCCACTTGTTCTGGGGAGCCCTGAATAAGTACTGGACACAGGACTTCAGGTGAGGTTTCTCAGCATTGAGCAGAGGGAAAGGACTGGCTGATGTGCCAGAAGGTCATGCAGCCACCCAGAAGATCCTCAAGAAGCCTGAGAAACGGGCTGACAGGAATATCATGAAGTTCAAGGAAAAGCCCCAAAGCCTGGGGAGGAACACCAGCAGGCACCAGAACATACTGAGGGCCACCCAGCTGTGCTGAAAAGCAGATTGTCTGAAAAGGCTCTGGAGGTCCTGGTGGGCACCAAGTTCAACACAAAGCACAAAAAAAGCACCCTTCTGGCAAAGAAGGGCAATGGTATCCTGAGCTGCATCAGGAGTGCAGCCAGCAGGCCAAAGGAGGGGATCCTTCTCCTCTATTTAGCACTGATGAGGCCACACCTCTCATGCTGGCCCCACTTCAGGGCTCTTCACCTCAGATGAGTGCAGTGAAGGCCATGAAGATGATGATGAAGGGACTGGAACCACTCTGCTATGAGGAAAGATGAAGAAAGGTGGAACTACTGAGCCCAGAGAACAGAAGGCTCAGGAGGATGTTCTCAATGTCTACAGATACCTGAAGGGAGGGTGCAAAGAAGATGGAGCCAGGCTCTGTTCAGTGGGACCCCGTGACAAGATCAGAGCCCCTGGGCACAAACTGAACCACAGGAAGGTTCCCTCTGACCAGCAGGAAACACTTTGTGAGGTCACTGAGCACTGGCACAGATTGCCCAGAGTTGTTGTGGAGTCTTCCTCCTTAAAGACATTGAAAAGCTGCCTAGACATAGCCCTGCACAAACAGAAAGAAAATAAGAAAATGCAAAAAAGTCCTTTTTACTAACACTCAAGAAAACAATAAAAGTCAAACCATGACAATTTTTTAATACATGTTTTATTTCCATGAAAACATGTTTCAGAAGTATGTTGTTTCGATACATTATTACCAAATTAAGTGTTATTACTTGTCATTCCAGATAAGAAAATGCAACTGCAATTACATATTACATTTACTTTACAGAGATTAGCAATATTACAAAGAAGATAATGTATATTTCTTTTCTTAAAGAAATAGTCAATAACTGAAATTTTCAAGAATTAGAAAGCTTACAAAGTTCTATTATATTATTTTCTATTAATGCCTTTTACTGAGAAAATTTAAAGCACATTAACTCATAGAGAGAAAGAATAAATTCAAGTACACCTCTTTTGTGCAAATAGTAAAATCTTTACCAAAAAATCAATGCCCAAGAACCCAAAATTCACCAGCACAAAAGCTATTTATAGTGAGTTAAGTTGACAAATGATTATCAACAGCATTCTACTTGGACCAAATCAATTATCAGGAAATCTAATTCCTTACAGAAATGGATATGCCCTGAAACATTTGATGAGCTATTTAATGGACATCTACAAAGCTGGGAGAGGAGGACAAAGAGTTAAAAAAACATAACACTGCTCAAAAAAGTAATTAGTTTATATCTTCTTCCAATTTATTTCTATTTCCTAACCTGGGGAAAATTTTCTTTCCAAACCTACATGACACACAGTACACAACAAAACATTCTTTGGAGCATTTCAAAAATGTCACATTTATAATGGAGAAGTAACACCAGCCCCACAGCCAAGACTAACATTTTACAGAGTGACAAACTGGTCTCAAAGTCCAGACCAGTCAATGACAATGATGAATAAAGGCTGCTGGTGTAGAGGTACAGATTTACCTGGATGGACACATGAAGGGGTAAGCACAGGGACATGAACTGGGATTATGAAGCACTGTAATTGTAGAGAGTCCCCCAGGCTCCTTTCCACCAGAAGAAAACACTCCCACCCAACTTGGTGTCATCTGAGAACTTAGTGAGGGTGCACTTGATCTCCTCATCCAGGACTGGGCACAATACTCAGCCTTGGGGATGCCACTGGTGACTGGTCCCAGCTGGATGTAATTCCATTCCCCACCACTCTCTGGGTCCAGCCATCCAAACAGTTTTTCACCCAGTGAACAGTGCACCCATCCAAACAAGGAGCAGATAGTTTTTAGAATCTAGGAGATGCCTGGGAAGAGTCTCAGGTGAATCCAGGCGGATCCAGTAGAGGGCTGTTTAGTTTTCAAATCCTTCCTATCTTGAAAATCCAACAAACTTGTCAAAAACCTCTCTTCTGAAAGAATGTTTTGGCCTTCTTTTGTGGACAATCCCAAGGGGAATGAGCTTGCCTCCTTGGAAAACTCTCTCCAAAGAGATGGAAAGGGAAAAAGGCCAGAAAAATGATAGTGGGCAGGGATATGAATGAAATTTAGAATGAGTATCAATAGCCAGAAAATGGATGAAAGGCACAGGGACACTTGGGAGGACAGGTGATGATCAGGAGAACTGGCTGCTAGGAAAGACCCTGTTACAGAATGGGTTGTCCTGTTTCCAGCCAGGACAGGGTTAGTTTTTGAAGTAGCCAAGGAGAGGCATGGAATGTGGGAGAAAATGGGTCAGCTTTTGAAGGACTGTTCTGCTCCAAAGGTTTGGAAGTTCACCTCTGTCAACTACAGGATCCTGACAAAGCAACAGAATCTTTGAAAGAGAAATATTGTGGCAGTTCCAGAGAGGGGCAACTTGCTGCAATGTGCTGGGCCCTGGCTACCATTTATGACACAGAGCAATACTGAACAGCACCCTCAGAGGGAGGAGAAGGAAAGGAGACCAACAATATTTGTTACATGCCTGTCAGTAACTTGGCTTTTTCTTTTTTTTAGGTGAGCCTGTTGGATATGAATGTTTACGTGGTAAAAGATGTTGAAATGGTGCATTCTGAGGTGCTTCAGGTGGCTGAGAAACCAGAATGTGGGTTTGAAGAGGAACTGGAGCATATGGATGTACATTTATCACATATATATTTACTACTCACTGGGATTAGTCCTTCCTGCATTACCCCCTGCAGAACCATCTGCATCCCAGGCTATGGATGTCACACCACAATGAGATCCATTGTGGGAGTGAACACCACAAAGGAAAGAAGCTTGGTGTGATTCAAGGAGAAGAGTTTGTAATGATTTGGTTTATATTTGTTATATAAATATATTTATGTCATAATTTATATTTTTAATATAAATATATATGTCAGGGATGAATTATGTATGGCCCAGCCTGCCTAGAGGCAGAGGAATAGATCTAAATGATCTCCCAAATTTCTTTCAAACTGATCTTTTATGATTGTGTACAAGAAAATGACTGGGCAGTCATTCCTTAGGTGATAGATGGCAGAACTTGGTGACTCTGTGCTTTACAGTACCAGAAGAATAAACAGAAGTTTTGATACTCTCAGCTTGTAGAATTAAAATCCAGTCGTATCATACTCTTGATATGGCAACAGTGGTAAAGATTATATTTTCATTATAAAGTGCCTGCAAGTTGCTGTTATAAAATCTTGTGCAGATACAGAGTCTGGTTGGATGTCAAGTTCTCATAGTTATAACAAGCCCTTAGGGTGACAATGTCAGAAATGTTAATTATGTAGTAAAGGTCTTCATAGACTGAGTTTTACTAAGGCAGCTTCCCTTCTTGTTGTAAAATATAGGTGCATAATCAAATTACTTGACTCCTAAACAGTTATGGAGATTTTAATATATACTAAATGATTTTTACTTGTATTTTTTATGTGGCCTTAGTTGATGAAAGTTGATCTGGATATTATTTTGGAAAAAATTAAAATGGCAAGCTGTGAAAAAGAGCTGAAGAAATATATGGAAGAAGGTTCTTTATTCTTTAGATCATATTAGAAGTAGGTATGAATTTTTTTAGCATAAACTTAAAAAATAAAGCATACTTTAATGTTGGTTGTACTACTTAGGTCTTGTTTATGCTGTAGTGTGAAGATGTGGAAAAACACTGCTTGGAATTCTGTAAAATGAAATAATGCACCTATTGAACAAGGTTAAGGCCAATAATACTCCTAGTTTATGAGCAGCACTAAGGAAGACTGGTATCACTGAAAAACTATACCAGTATTGTTGTGTAATATACCATTACATCCAGGCCTTATTCAGAAGTTAAAAGTAGTTCTTGAATCACAGGAATCAGAAATTAGTCTGCACCGTCACCTGTGGTCTCAGATTTGATCTTGTTCAAAGTTGCAAGGACTAGAGTTCACTAAGAATTTTTAGATAGTCAAAATATTTATTTTGGTAATATTTCTGTTACCTGTCTTATGATCAGGCATATAAAAGTCATATAAAAATTGGCACATACCACTGTCCTTGCTTAGCAGCAGGAGTGAAGGTTAAACAGCCTGAGAGGAAGCAGCTCTATTCTCACACACATCACAGTGGGATTGTGGTTAAAGCTGTGGGGTTGGTACTCTTAATACTCAAAAAAACTTAAAACCCAAAGGTAATGGACCAAGTTAAAATACAATGTGAGGTTACAGAAAGGCAGTCTAACCTATTGTTATGATCTGGTTATTCAAATTATTAAAAATGCCTCTGCACAAATTAAGGTGCAAACAAGATCATACGCCAAAGTCAATAGTATGGATTTTTTTTTAACGGGAACTGAGGCAGAGAGAGAGAGATAGAAAGAAATGGAGGAGAAAGAGAGTGATAGAGAGAGAGATTAAAATAGAAAATGCTCACCAGTCCACAAAATCCAACAGTGTCCCGTGGGTCATGTTCTTCTGGTCTTCCCAGTGGTGAGAGTCCCACAAGACTTAGAGTCCAGTGGATTAATACACATTCAGGGGCTGCCAATCACCTCCCCTGGGGTGGGAGAGCTGTGCAGTCTCTTGGGACAGGCTCTGGATTTGTTGCCTCACTTGGATCACACGCAGTCCTCTGCTGGTGGAAGGCATCAGGAATGAGGTGGGGGGAGCCCTTTGGGGGTCTCTGATGGTTTATGACCCCTGCTCAGCTGCCTCTCACATAAATGTCCCATGTGTGCATGATCTTCCCAGTGTGGGCAGATTTTGCTGTCACATGCCCAAAACCCTTCTTGTCCCGCTGAGCCGTGTTTGCTTCTCCTCAGACCTGAGGTAATTGGAAAACAGTTTTATCTCAAGTTCTTGTCACAGTCCAAATTCCAGTCAGGAGGCACATTCAGAAGTGGAAGGTGCTTTGGTGGGTCACAGAGAGGCAGTTGCTTCCTTGCAGTTTAACAAAAAAAACTTCTGATTTTGACAATGTTTAACAACATTTCAGTCATCACATCTATCTGGATATTTGAACACTGTATTGGGTCTGGCTGAGCTGGAGTTCCTGCACAGAACACCAAGAATCATGAGCTCTACATTTCTCTGACAGACAGCAACCCCTCGACTAAGACAATATTCCCTGCCAGAGGCAAGTAATAACTTGTGAGCCCTTTCCACTCTGCCTTCCTCCTGGACAGGTTTTGTCTGCATTGGGACCTACCCTTCTTCCAGGGTCAGCCATTCCCCTCTGCATCTGGATCCTGTGCTGTGTCCTCACCTTGTTCCTCCTGTCATCTCTCCCCATCCTCACCCTCATCCTGGAGACATGGAGCCACAGGGCACTGGGACTGCCCAGCTTCGAAATATCCCCGTCCCCATCAGTGCCCCCTGATGCCCTCCCAGCCCTGGACTCCCTGCTTGTCCCTGTGTCTCTGCCCTGTGAGAAGTGGGACCAATCCCACCTCCAGCTGCCCTCTGGGCTCAGCCCGGCTGGGGCAGTGCCCAAGGGCTGTGCTGCCCTTGCCCTGCTCTGCTTTGCTCAGCCCCTGCCCTCTCCTCAGGCACAGCCCTGCAGCGAGTCCAACTGCCACACCCAATAGTCCAAGCTGGAACAGACCCACAAGGATCAGCGAGTCCAACTCCTGGCCCTTCACTGCACCATCCCCCAAAAAGTCACACCACATGTCTGGGAGTATCCTCCAAATGCTTCTTCAATTTGCACCAATGTAGCCATGCTGAACCCCACTCTTGCATGTCCTGCTCCCAGAGAGCAGCACCTCCACATTATGGGAAAGGGAGAGGGGATGCAGCCATCTCCTAAGTTATCCAAAATAAGGCATTCACCTCAAACCTTGATGTCTGTCTCACCCCTCTGGGAGGATCTGTGGGCATGTGCTGGAGAAGATGCATTTCTGCAGCTTCCCCCTACTGTCATGGTTTTAGCTCTCTTGAAGGAAATATTTGCTTGGAGAGGCCTCACAACAGCCCCAGGTCCTTCTCTGTGAAATATCCCCCTCTCAGTTTTGTGAAATCATCGGGTGCAGGCAGGGAAGGTGTCCACACAAGTTCTCTGAGAGGGGCAGAGGCAAAGGGGAAGAGCTGGAAGGTCTTTGGGCTGTAAATAAAGAATGTATTTCTACCTGTCTCAGTTTAATGATACACAACTGTTTTTCTAAGGAGGATGAGTTTTATGAGGAAGATCAAACTCCTCCCTCTAAGCAATTGTAAATCTAAAATTAAGAGACTCCAAGTGAGGAAGTATGGAGAAAGGAAAAACAACAGCCCTTTATTAAATGATAGATGTGTATTGGCAACGAAAGAACACAAAAACACCCAACCACATAATCCTGCAGCCCAAAATCCTCCTCAAACAAAAGGAAATAGTCCAGTTCTCCTCGGTTTTTGGCGCAATTCCACGCTCGGTCAGCAGGGCGAGCTGTTGGATCACGGCAGGAGCGGATCCTGCGGGTGATGCTGCACCGGAGATTCCCCCCCACACTCCGAACGGGAAGGGAAAGGGGATGTTTCTGCCTCACCCGAGGAGAAGGGGCAGCTGAAATGTCCCCCAAGAGCAGTGTCTGTCTCCAGGAGTTCTCACAATAACCTGCTGCACGGGGCTCATGTGAGGACATCAAAATCCAGCCGACACGGGAATATACAGAGCTTTTTTTTTCTAAAACTTTAACATTAAGTCAAACCTCTACCTACCGACTGATGACAATTTTGATGCAGGAAGAGATGTGACTCTGTGACCTCCCGTGGTATTTTAACACTCCAATGGCATGGGCCTTTCTGGGTCCAGCCAGGGCTAGAAATTACTTTTGGCTGGGATTTAGGTTTGGGAAGAAAATCCAAGAAAAGAAAGAAGGGGCTCTAGAACAGTACGAATATGAAGGTTTTGAGGGTCTGGTGGATGTTTCAGCTGAGCTCAGGCTGCAGAGGTCTCCCCTTTCTCACTCCCCTTCCACCACACAGCAGTAGGTGGCTGCAGCCAGGAGGAGGAGTGATGTGGGCACCAAACCTGTCCTGAGGTCCTGCAAAAACATCTGGAAGCTGATGGGGAAGAGGAGTGGAAGCAGAGAGCAGGATATGCCATTAAAGCCAAGTGAGATCCCAACTGATGAACCTCCCCATGTCCTGGTGCTGGCAGCTGGGCAGCCTTGGCCCAGTGCTGAGAGACACTGGGTGGGAAGAATCACTGACTGTCAGGGGATGTGTCTGCCTGGGAGCTGGACCTGGGAGGAGAGAGGCACAGGCTCAGAGTCTGCAGCTCCCCCAGGTACTACACAGACTGAGACACTGTGGGACCCCCTGATCCACCATCCATCAACTGTGGGCATCAAAAAAAGAATGCTACGCCCAGCTGTGGCTCTGGATTAGATCTGACACCATCACTCTCCCATTTCCGTGACCAAACCACCCCCTTTTGCCCAGAATGGGCCCTGTCCTGTCCTGCCCTGCTCAGCAGCCCTCNCCCGTGATGCTGGACCCAAACCACCCCCTTTTGCCCAGAATGAGCCCTGTCCTGTCCTGCCCTGCTCAGCAGCCCTCCAGTGCTCAGCCCCAAGGCACAGCCAGCCCCCAACTCACCCAGCAGCAGCAGGAAGGCCGGGTGAGCAGAGCCAGCCTGGCACACCCCAGCTGAGTGCAGAGGGAAAGGAAATTCTGCTGGTGAGAGTGATGGTCACCGTGTGGTCAGTGTCCTGGTCCTCTTCTGGGTCCAACAAGTGATACCAGAAGTCCCAAGACCCCAAGATTCCACACACTCAGGGTCAGGCAGGAATGCCCAGCACCTTTTCCAGGGCAGGGAGTTCCACAATGGGTCATGGTGAGCCCTGAGATATTTTTGGAGTCTTGTTTTCATTTTTTGCGGTCTTAATTTTAGGCATTTGCTTTATCCCTTTAATACAGAGAATACTTTATCCCCTTAATAAAGAGAAGAGAATTAATTCCATTTATCTGAAACATGATGTTAGCCACAACAAAAATGAGGGTGATAATTGTTTCTGCTTGCATGTGCTGCAACAATGAGAAGTGGATTGAGAGAAAATAAATATTTTTTAGGTTTTTTTACCATCTTGTTTCCTCAAAAGATTTTGCACAGAAGGGTCTAAGTAGTGTCACGGCAAAGATTCCATCATGGTGCCCAGCACAGCTAATTTGAAATAGAGATAAGATTAAACCCCTTTTTACATCTTTTTATTTTATGATCCAGCAAGCAATCAATGTCCCGTCCTCTGCAGCAAGGAAACAAGGGTGATTAACACCTATGAAATGTGGGAAAATTCTGTACTGAATGCTTTGAAATTGTTTGTTTGGGGTGTTTTTTAATAACTGTAAACGTTGCAAAGATAAAGTCAAAGACTTTTGAAGCGTGGTCATGTTTCTGGGATTAACCTGTAGTGAAGCTGTTATTGCACTGATGAACTTTTCATTTGTGGTGAAAAAGTTATGCCATGGCCTGGAAAACAAATTTAGCACTGGTTGTTCTCATTCTGGGGCTCTGGACAGTGTTTGAGGTACGTGACACAAGACAGGACAGCAGAAGACTGGAAATGGGGGAATATTTGGAGGGAGAAGCAATACTGGCATAGAGCTCCCCTTGGGATCCAAAACAGGAGCAGCTGGGTGGAGATGGAATGTGTATTGAGGCCTGATTAATTAATTAATTAATCAATCAATCAATTAATACATCTACTGAGCTCTGATTAGGTGCAATTAGCAGCTTTTTCACAACAGCTGCCTGGGTGATATTTAAAATAATTATCCAGTGCTCTGTTGTGGAGTATGAAGTGGATGCAATTAAATATGGGGGTTTTTTTCTGCAAGTGGCTGGTCTCACCAAGAGAACTTCTGCTGAAATGGTCAAGGCTTTATGCTTGCACTGAAAATCATGCAAAAGGTAAGTGAATATCAGGATGTCTCGGGCTGTTGTGTTGATCTTTACAAAGCCATTTAAAAAGTGGTGAGCAAAAGTGTATTTTTAAATAGACAAGGCAAAAAGAGAAAAGGGCAGAAGGAGGCAAAAAAAAGAGGAGGGGGGCAAAATCCTGGATAAAAGTAATCAGAATACATTTTAGTCATTATTGGCTTAAGCATCAGTTACAGCAAAAGAATGACTGCTCCTTCCCTCTTGTCATGTCATGTTTGAGAGGGTTCCTTGTAGCACAGACTGACCTTGTTTTGTAGCTGGTCTAAGCACACGATCCCCAATCCCACTGTTTCTGTGAGTGGAGAAGCTCCAGGGATGCTGGTGCATCCTTTCCAGAGGCTGCTTAAATTCTTCAAGCCTATCCCTGAGCTGAGTGTTTCATGTATAACTCAGTGAGGTTTGCTTGTAACTCATCTGGTTTTGTCATTATTTTTACTTAACAGTGACCTCAAGCAATTATGAAAAATATGTGTTTGCCAATTGGGCTCTTGTTCCAAATCCACGTGACTCACCAGAATGACTCTTGCACTCCTTCAGAGCACAGCTCCTTCCTCCCAAATGTCAGGAGTTCTCAGTTCTGCTGCTGCATGTGGGTTATACAGATGCAGCTCTGATTTATTTGGGAGTGGCAGAGCATGTTGCTGAAACACTCACGTTTCAGCCCAGCACGTTAAGTAGGATTTCGCAGTTGGGAGGTTCTTTCCAAGATCGCGGTTGTCAGACAATCTTCTAAACAGCCCTAGGAATTAGGAGTCTGCAGTGGACTTTGGTAGGTGCTGGGGGATGGGCATTAGATTAGGGTAGAGGTCTAGAGATGAAATAATTCCTCCTTTTGGGTTCCACTTCCACTTTTGTTGTTTTCAGGCCAAGGGATGGAAAGGTGAGATCTTGGCTGAATGTCACAACTTGCTTTTAAAGTTTGTGGTTCTTCTATTTGGCAAATTTTATTTTTGCCTTCTAAATAGCAGCCAAAACACAGTGTGGAGAAATATGGCCTCCACCTATTCTCTCCAGCCTCACACATCTGCTTCAAATTTGCAGTAAGAGGAGAAAGGAGATGGGTAATACAGGTTTATGGACGCAGCAGATGTCCACACACACACACTGTATAAAGGAGACCTAAACAGTTTTGGATTTGGTGAAATGAAGCACAGGGCTAGGGAGAAGTAAATAATTATTTGTTATGATGGTTTCTAAATCACTTGGAAAGAACCTGAGTTGCTCAAGTGCCCCCTAATTCTCCACTTGGTCTGGAATGAGCAGTGCCTTGTTGCTGAGGGTCTCTGGATATTAAGACAAGAAGGGCAGGTCAGCACTTACTTGTCCTTTTTTCCTCAGATGAAATCAGAACATGGCTTTAGAATTTAACTGCCTGCAAGTGAAACCCCACAGAACTGAGGATCTGTGTTAAAAGTTGCCAGAATTTTTTGCTGTCTTTAGAACAAGCAGTGGAAAAGCTACCACCTATTTAAGGCAAAGAGGGAAAAATGGAACAAGCCCATCTTTCCAGACAAAGAAAATGATGAGTATTAATGTACAGTCAGTTTAGATTTCTGGCAGGGCCTCTCTGCCCACAATATTGTATAGTTAAAAACTACAGTATTAATACATTTACAATTATTCTGCTTGCATGACCCTCTTCATGGTGGTTGATTGGAAAGATTGATAACAAGCCCGATGTTTCCAGTTATTGGAAAAGTAAATTCTGAATGGGCAAGACAGCTCTGCTCATAGAATCACAGAAAGGTTCAGGTTGGGAGGGACCTTAAAGCACATCCAGTCCCACTCCCTGCCATGGGCAGGGACCACCTTCCACTATCCCAGGGTGCTCCAAGCCCTGTCCAACCTGGCCTTGGACACTTCCAGGGAATAAAAAAATCGAGAAGGAAGGAAATACAATGTAGTGATTCTCTTCAGGTACTGATTCTGTAGTATCTACATGATTAAGGTGCATAAATCATCCCCACTTTCAAAGAGAACATGAGGAACTTTGAAAACTGCATTTTCTCAAAGGTCAAAGCTAAAGATTCCAAAACACCTTGACATTAGTGGAGGCAGGTAGAAGAAAGTTGATGCCTTTTATTTTTTTTCATGAGCCATAAATATCAGTTTTCTTGATAATAATTTAGCAACAATATGCCACACTTCCTTAAAAAAACAAGTTAAAACAAGCCATGGAAGCAATTTAAATAGTCCTGTTCAAAAGGAGTTCCAAGCTAAGGGATAGTGGGATGAACTATCAATAGATACCCAAAGTTTTACTACCATAAACCAGCAGGCAGTTTTGGAAGCTCTGTTGCATACTTCTGTATGCAGAACTCCCTGCTGTGCTGCAGGAACAGGTTTGCCAAAGTAAATCTTCCACAGGGCAGTTTCAATTCATGAGACTTTGGGGTTCCTTTTCCTACTGGTTTCAGTGGTTTGTTTTGCAGAAGTCTGGTGGGTTGGTGTGCATAGGGAGGGGGGACCTAAATCCACAGCACAAGCAGAGGAAGAGCTTGTGCTCTTGGATAAACTTCCAGGGTTAGCACATGCCCTGGTCCTGAACACTTACCCTCCAGCAGGAACAGTTACAGAGGAAACAGTCTGTTCAAAAGGAGTCAGTGATGCAGAGTTCTTGGACAATGAGAG
The DNA here is from genome assembly GCA_013397135.1 of Pachyramphus minor. Taxonomy (NCBI): domain Eukaryota; kingdom Metazoa; phylum Chordata; class Aves; order Passeriformes; family Tyrannidae; genus Pachyramphus; species Pachyramphus minor. The sequence continues at coordinate 46,153 of VYXB01004620.1, forward strand.
CCCACAGCTGTTTCCACAAAGCAGCTGAAACCAAATTTTTAATGTGTTTTGCCATGAAATAGTTTACAGTGGTATTGATCAGAGAATATTCAAACAGGCCACTCTGTCCAGAAGGATTTTTCCAAGGCATCTACAGAAAATGAATAGCCAATATCTATGAATTTTTACTGAGAACAGGCATCTACTTCTCAGCCCCAACCTACAAGTAAAAAGCCTTCTAAAACTATAGATCAAACACCAGAAATGGTGCAGCAGAGCACTGGCCAAAAGTCAAAGCATTCCCTGTTGTTCTCTAAGACATAATTTCTCTTCTTAGTTTCTGGCAGGTTTTTGATGATAAACTAGGAAAATATGATGAAGAGAAGCTTTGGAACATGGAGTGGGGATGAGGAAGCAGTGAGAACTGCTTGACAGAGTGTAAAAAAGCCAGTGAGGAGGAAGAAAACAGGAGAGAAAGTGCTTTGGCCATCAGCCCGTGAGAGGAGGATGTAGAAACGTGGTGATTAAGTGCTAGCCCCATATTGCTTCCTCTTCTAGGAATTCTTAAACTCCTCAGGGTTTGTGCCCCATTCCCTGTCTTTGGTGGGAGTTGGGACCATAGATTTTTATCTCCAAATAAAGAGGAGGTTCATTCTCACACCGGGGCAAGAGAACATGTACCTGGAGTAAACATTCAGTCTCAGAGCTTCTGTTTGAGGCTGTGATAACCTGAGGTGGAGCTGAGCACCTGCTGGCAGAGGTCGAGTCACCCCTCTCTGAACTCCCTCTGCTGCAGACACAATTTAAAGGGTGTGCAAAACATTCCCAGCTGGAACAGAGACACCTGAGAGCCCCTTCCAGTACCTAAAGGGGTTCCAAGAGAGCTGGAGAGGGACTTTGGACAAATGCCTAGAGGACAGGGCACAGGGAATGGCTTCCCACTGCCAGAGGGCAGGGTTAGGTGGGATATTGGGAAGAAATTCCTCCCCATGAGGCCCTGGCACAGGTTGCCCAGAGAAGCTGTGGCTGCCTCTGGATCCCTGGAAGTGTCCAAGTTGGGAAGGCTGGATGGGGCTTGGAGCAACCTGGGCTGGTGGAAGGTGTCCCTGCCCAGGGCAGGGGGTGGAAAAATGTGAGTTTTAATGTCCCTTCCAACACAAACCATTCTGTGGTTCTGTGATTCTAAGTTGAGGATGCTTGGAATGATTCTGGTTTGTAAAAAAGACTAATTGCCTGATAACTCTTCATTAGCCAAGCTGAGATTGCCTGGGATCCTCCTGGAGTGTAATGAGTGGTCCCAACTTAGGTATCTGGAAAACAGGGAGGTGTGCTGGGGCAGGGGGGACTTTATGGAAAGACTTTACTGGAGGAGGAGGAGGGGGATCCTCTGTCACCAGAACATCCTACACAAGTGGATGTGCAGGAGAGGGCGCCAGACAGCAAGGAGTAACTTTTTCTGTGAAACATCTCAATAAAAAAGGAAGAGAACACCTCCTTTAAAGTTTTTACTGAGGTTATATTTTTCATAACCTCAGAGAGCTGGAGTGGGTGACTGAGCAGCCATGGTTTTGGTAGCCAGTGCATTCCACATTCATGGCAACAGGCAGGATATATGAAGATGGACTGAAAATCTGATTCCTGTCACTCATGTGACAGCCTTTGATCAGTCAGGAGCAGAATCTTTATCGCTCCTCTGTAAGTAGATGTGTGAGAGCAAACTCGGGAGGAACTGTACAGCTTCCCTTATTTTTATTGTGTTGCATCAGTACCTCAGTTACAGCCCTGGATACCAGTCCCTACAGTGAACTAGTTCCTTGTTAAGCTGGAAAACTCCCTTACAAAGCCTCTCCACTGATCCAGTGAGTGTTGGCTGCCTGCATTCCCAGAATATGGAATGAGGGAACACACACTGAGGTTACAACTCCAGGCTTTGTTTGTTTTCAGGGCTGTAGCAGTACAGGGCTCCTTGCACACAGGAGAAACTCAGGAGACAGGATGCTGGAGCCCTGTCAGACAGGGTCTCCTGACTCCTTTTGCCATGGCACAGCCAGCAGCCAGGGGAACTGCACCAAGTGGCAGCTCCTTCTACCCCTCCTGTCTCCAAACTGAACGTGCTTCCTCAAAACAGCTTTTCCTCCCTCTCCTAAACCTAAACAGACGCGGCTGTCGCTTGTGTCACTCACTCTAGTGATGGAATGTCATCCGTGGTGGCCACAGCTGGGGCTGGGACTTCATGGACCTCACCTGCAGGGCTGCATCCAGCTCTGGGATCCCAACACAAGTGAGATGTGGAACTGCTGGAACAAGTCCAGAGGAGGCTGCTAAGTTGATCTGGAGCCAGGCTGGGAAAGCTGGGGGTGTTCACCTGGAGAAGAGAAGCTCCAGGGAGACCTGAGAGCCCCTTGCAGGGCCTGAAGGGGCTCCAGGAGAGCTGGAGAGGGACTGGGGACAAGGGATGGAGGGACAGGACACAGGGAATGGCTTCCCAGTGCCAGAGGGCAGGGAGAGATGGGAAGAAATTCTCCCCAACCCTGGCAGTGTTCAAGGTGTTCCTGCCCACGGCAGGGGCTTGGAATGAGATGAGCTTTAAGGTCTCTCCCAGTGCAAACCATTCTGGGATTCTAGGATTCTGCATGAACTTTGATTTATTTTTCCTTGTTTTCTGGTCTATTTTTCCTTGTTGTCAGGGCATTTTCATTTTGCACAAGGCAAAAACTCTGGAGCAGCTCAAGCTATCACTGAACCCTCCCCCAGACCTTTTTTGGGGTTTATTGTTTTTGTCCGTGGCCGAACAATGCAAGCAGTGCCTAGAGCTGGGACCAGCAGCCAAGAGGCCACCAGCAATAAAGAGAAGGAAGGAGGAGCAAGGGAGAGTTTGACCTCACCACCTTTGTTTAGATTGCTGGTTCTTTTTAGAATTTCCTCTTGTTATTCTTTCAAGTACTTGGGGAAAGACAAGGGAACCGTAGCCAGACCATTATGTGTGTTTAGCCCATAATCTAAACACTTTTATCGTCTCTCTCTTTTTTTTTTCCCCCTTCATTTTATTGGCAGGGGTTTAAATAGCTACAGAAATAGCAGAGAAATGGAGAGATTAAAATTTTGCAAGATTTTAATTCTGGGCAGCGTGCCAAGTAACAGGTAATTTTTGGCAGGGCTGCAAGGTTTGGTTTGCACAAACTCCTCAAAAACCTTCATTTTAAAATGGGTGAGGGGCTGTCATAGGACATTAACACCCTTGATTTCAGCCTGCTGCCCACTCCTGTGTTCCTGCATTCTCTGGTAATGACAGAGGACTGGAAACCCCCAGTTCTCTGCAGTAGTTACAGGGGTTGTGCAAAGAAACATCCAGTGTGACATCAGAAACAAAACAAGGCCACTGCTGGTTCTTCTGTCGGTTCTTCAGAAGGGCAAGAGCTGATTTGTGCATCTAAACACTTCAAGGGAAAACACATTAAGGCTCATAGAAACAACTTGCCTCAAGCAGAAATTCTGTCTGCGTTTGAGTAAAAAAAGAAAAAAAACTACTGTGAGAACAATTAAACAGTGGACTAAGTTGCCAGGGAAGTGGTAAAATTTTCCCTCACTGGGAATATTCAAGGCTTGGCTTGACAGAGCCCCGGAGAGCCTAACTCAATGGCCCTGCTTCCAGCAGAAGTTTGGAGCAGATGGCCTCCAGAAGCCCCTTCCAAACTGGATTTTTCTGTGATCTATCATAATGCTTCTAATCATCATGTTTCAAAGTTGGGATAACAGAAGAATGTTGTTATTTTCTCTCGTGTCAGGCAAATGAGAATTCCAGTGCCTACGGAAATACTAACTTCATTATGGAATAGAAAAGGAAGGAAAAGCAATGGTTGGATTTCACTTACAAACATTAGTGCAACCGACTGTGGTCAAAACCAATGTGGCAAAGTTGAACTGCACAGGTAACCAGGAGAAAAAAGCAGTAAAATCATCTTTTTTTGAGGGCCCTCTTAATGCAGTAAACATGCCAGTGTGTGCAATACTGCACAGCAAAATAGCTGCACTTGCAATGGTGGATCTGTCAGAAATCAAGCAGTTTTTAAAATAAGTATTATGCTTTCCTATAAAAGTCAAATAAACACTGACACCCATCTTGCTTTGAAAAGAAAACAGAATTACTAGTGATTGGAGAAAGTTTATCAGTTCTGAGTAGATCACTATCACGTAAAAAAGGCCACTGCTGTTTTTTCTGTGGGATATTTAACGAGGCAGGAGAGAACCCCGGCCAGGTAACTTGCTAGAAAAGCAGATTGTTGTTATCCACATTAGCAACTAGAGCAGCAAGGATGAGAAAATCAGTGCAGAGGTCACAATACACCAGTTAATTACATTTGCTGTCCTAAAGGACAAACAGAAACCCTGTGCCCAGATATTAGCACCCAAATCATCAAAATAGTTATTAATTGGTAAGATTCTTGCTGCCTGCTTGGCTGTGAGATGCCTCCTGGGTGTGCTGGTGCTGCCTGGGAGGTGATGGCCTTCTTTTGTCCGGGCAAGTTCCTGTGTGAGTGCAGCTGATCTGGAGAGGAGCGGGATGCTAACAGGATTACAGAATCAGCAGGTACCTCGCCCGCTGACAGCTCAGCACATCGTGTCCTTTGTTGTGTGGCTTCCCCGTGCCAGAATCCAGGCTTGGATGGATGGACTCAGTTCTCAACAGCCAAACTTAATGAACAGAAAAACTTGTGAACATGTTGGGATCCATTTACTGTGAGTTCAAACCCTAGGAGTGCTAAGGTTTTTATAAAATCATCTGGAAGGAAAATGAAGCAGACGAGACAATCACTTCAGAGAGGGGAAAATACATCAATAATCCAAAATGTTCAGCTTTCCTTTGGGCATCTCCTTTTGAACTCTTGCAGCTCATTCCGTGTGCAACATGGCTTAGCAAATCCCATTTCATTTGCTACATATTTGCTTCTTGGACAGGCTCCTGAGGAGAAGCTTCTCCATGGAAAATGGAGCCTTGGAACAGGAAGGCTGTGTTTAAACCCTGTGCTTAGTCTTAATGAATATACTCGGAATAAAAAGCAACTAAAACCATCTGTGGCCAGAAGAAGCAAATCCAGATGTGGTGGGGATTTAGCCCTCTCCTTCATTAATCATGTCTGCAGGATCATTCAGCTTCTGCAGCCTGTGCCTGCTGTCCTTCTGCAGGGTAGTTAATAATGCAGGAACATCAGCTCCCTCAGGAGGAAAGTTTTGGTCACATCTTTGTTAATCAAATGGAAGTAGGATTTCTTACTCCTCTAAGGAGAGTCACTATGGTTTCCTAAAGTTAAGAAGGGACAATGACAGGTCTAATTGCTAGATTTGGTGTCTTGCTGCACTGAAGTCTGTTCAGTGACAGCGTGATGTCTCAGCCTTCCTCTGTTACCAGGCTGCAAATCCTACCCCATAAACTCATTTCCAGCACTTGGGAAGGTTTTTACTTCCCAGGCAGGTGTGGCTGCCCATTTGAAGCAGTAAAGAATCCACTGGATCTCCAACAGATGGATTTTCCTCCTGGATTTTCTGCTGAGATCAATAGGTTGAGCTGTGCTTCTTGTTTGCTCTTGTGTGAGAACGGGGCGGTGGGAAGGGCCCTGAGCTGTGCTTTATTTACTGGTTCCACCCCAATTTCTGCCTGAGGGAACAAATCAATGTGTCGTGTTTGACACTGAGGGATCTTCACAATGGATCTGTAAAGGCCTGTGCATTAGCTGCTTTGACATGAATGTCCTAACTAATTAAAATACAGCCTCTAATGGCAGCTGAGCAGGAATGAGCTGTGGCACTTACCACATTTCATAACCAGTGACTAAGCAGAGAAGGAAACGGTATTTGAATTGACCAAATACGATTGGAATATTTAGTAAACAAGAAAAGTTCAACACATGTATTTTATTTCAATTTACACATATACAAACCTGTGTAATTTCTTGGCCACTGGGACAGGCAAATTGGAGAATGCAACAGCTGGAGGTGGTTCTCAGCTTTATAGGAAATCAAATCCAGAACCACATCTGAAAGTTTCTGATTTTTGCATCCCTATTTCGAATTTTCATTCCTGTCCCAAGTGCCTGTCCTGTGACAGGTCCTGACAAGCAGAGTTTCCCCCGTGCTGATTCCCATTGGTGTTGGGTTCACTACAACTCTTCTTTCCTGTTCTTCCAGATCCAGCATTGCCCCTCCAGCCTTCCAAAAGGAGACTCCAGCTTCAAAGAGTCACAAGGCTGACATCAAAGGAGCAAACTTCAAGCAGTGTTCTCCTCAGGGTCCTGACATGGCAGGTGACAGCGCCAACAGCACTGGAAAACCAGCGAGGGGAGAAGTCCAGGGGAACTTTTCACCACAGGGCTTGAAGATAATGATTTCAAAGTTAAGGTAAGGCAAAGTCTCTTGTTCTTGTGGAGTTACTGGTTTCAGAGGATTTTTTTTCCTTAAGTACTCAAGGTGTGCAGAGCTCTTTCCCTTCTCCACAGCCACTGCCTAGAGCTGTACTTGCATCAATCTGTTTATTTGTAATAAATCAGTTTTAGAATCTGTTTTAAAAGCAGCCTTGACATGCAATTTGATAATATGGCCTAAGTACTAACAGCTTGTGTATTTGATTATAAACATTATAACTTGCTCAAAACAGACTTCCAAGGGTTTGGTTGCACTCCATGTGAACTGGGAACCTAAGGCACACTTATGGACAGGAAAGAAAAGAGCAGAGCTCCTCTCCAGAGTTTACCATTGCAGTGTGCTGTTCTCCTAATTTCTGAGGAGGGATTCTGGGTGAGCAGCATTCCTGTGCTTCCTGGTGTCTTTAATCTCAGGTGTCAATAGAGAGAGAAGCTTCTGGTGCTCGTTCCAGGGAAGCTTTCAGGACCTCACCTCACCCTTTGACAACTCTGAAAAGAGAGTCTTTACCCCAAGTTCTCGATCTTTCCTCTCCAAAGTATTTATTTTTTGAGGGAAAAGATGTGTCCTGTTTGATATTGAGGATGGAAATTCTAGACTTGTAGCAAGGCTAATGTCTGGCTGAGCCTTGCTATGGGATAAGTGTATATATTTATATATTTATATACACACATACTTAGAGTGCAAGTGGAGATCTACTGAACTTTGCCATGTCACCATTAATGCACTATGGGAAGGTTTTATTGCAGGAAAGTGCCTCAGGTTATGTACCAGATTCAATTCTGTGAAAAACCCAGACATTTATCAATGATTTGCAACCAAGCAGGGCAGAATGATGAATGTTACTTACAATTTGGTATTTTATGAGCACTGGTACCCAGTGAGTATTCAAGTGAATGCTGCTTTTATGTCGAACGACAATAAAACACAATTGGGAAGAAAACAAGGAGTGAGGAAGGCAGCCAGCAAAGCCTCATCCTGCATTAGGTTATGCACTCAGCAGCCTGACTGTATTTTGATTCTCAAAACCTTTGAAAGATAGAGTTAGAGATGAAATTATATCATTTTACCAGCATCTGCTATTGAAATGTACCTTTGCCTTGCTTTTCTTCCTTCCTGAGTAGTTCAGACTGTCATCAATACTTTCTGCAGTTATGAAAATAAGAGGTTTTTTCTGATTTCTTTCTTTAATAAGTGACCACAAATGCCACTTTTATCTCTTCCCTAGAACATTCAGTTCATATATGAAGCAGCACTTCATATATTGTCTCCCCACCCCACCATCCCTTTCACTTCATCTTGATATAGGAGGGATATTTTTTATAGGAAGAACAACCATTCACTGGAACAGCCTCCCCAGGGGTGTGGTGGAGTCTCTGCTGCTGAAAGTTCTCAGGATGAGAACATGAGGTGTTAGATAATCTCATTAGACTCCCTCTCCCATGAGAGGTTGGGCCAGGTGATCTTTTGAGGTCCCTTCCAACCTGACTCTGTGATTAAGAACCTGTTAAAATCCACTCTCCTGTTTGTGGGTTTTCAGTGCTTCCCTCAGAATCAGGGCAGTAGCTAAAGCACAACCAACTCGAACTTTCTTTTTAGGGCTATTTTATTGAAATGTCATTTTTGGGTCTCCAACCTGAAAAGCTGTGATTCTCTAGGAGCATCTTCTGCAGCTCAATTTTAAGACTTCCTTCCAACCTTTTGAAAATAACTCTTAAGGATACCATTTTTGTGTTACTTAGATAGAAAGGATTCAGAATATACTTCAGCCAACAGCCTGTCCTGAGAAAAGGGCTGTTTTTATCTTGTGACACATCTTCTTGGGACTACTCTCTGCAACCTGATTTTGACTTTCAGACAATAATGATTAATTAACAGTTATGCAGGACAGTTCTATTCCATTTGCAGCTGTCTTTGTCGACAGCACCTTGTTATCCTGCCTACAAAGTCAGAGGTCTTAGAATGGCTCCTTTCTCTTGGGGAAATCTTCTAAGGTAGTTTTGGATAGTTAGTCATCTCTCTCAATGGATTGCACACCCATTTCACTGAAGTGCTTCTGTTTGATAACAAACTGTGTGTCTGAGGCCGTGGCAGAGCAACACAGGGTTCCCTCTGAAGCAAAGGGGCTACTCAAGTGCTGTTATGCAGCACGTCAAAGAAACTGGTTCCTTGGCTTGTCTCATGTGCAATCAGACAAGGACAAGTAGCCAACAAGGTGGCAAAGATTTTATCACTCCCCCATGATACATTTGCACCCTGTCCCCTCTGTGGTTAAGGACCATGTGCTAAACAACCACTGGAGTTCATTACGTGGTGTGCCCACGGTGTTGAGAGTGGATCTCGTGTCTGGGGCACATCAGGGTTCCACTACAGTCCCTCTGCAGGGAGAGGATGAAGAAGTGATTGTGGAGACAAGCTCCTTCTCTCTCTCTGCCTCCTGAACCAGAGCTGGAGGCCATCACAAAATAAGGCAGTGTGATGGCTGTGACTGCACTTTTTGGGTGCTTTCACTGGCTGCCTCGTGGGTCCAGAGCCTGAGGAAGCTCAGACCTCTCTCCTGATGTCACACTGCCACAAGTGAAGTCACAGAGGCAGTGGAGACAGATTTCATTCTTTTGGTGGGCAGGAGGTGCTTCTCCTGGTCCTGCTCACTCAGGAATTCACTTTGTGGGATGGCAGAGCTCCATCATGTTGCCCTTTAGTATACAATCCAACTTTTGGGATATAATACAAAGCAGGTGTTTAAAGAAGGAACTTACAGGGAGAGTAAAGGAAAAAAAACCCTCAAAGATCAGGATTTCATAGGAGAAAAGTGTGGGGAAGTATTTTTCTTGGTTCTGATGGTATTTCTGTTTTGACTGTATTCCTTTATCATTGATAGCTGCAGTGTGGATATTATATCAGCCTAAAATCTAACATGGATTTCTTATTCTAGAGAGGATGGTTTTGTTTTTAAGCAGGACAGAAATAGGATCATTTATATCTGTTCCTGACTTGGTTCACATTTCTCATGGTATCTTTTTAAGATGCTTAGGACCCAAGCTTTGCCATTAAAAAACAGATTTCCCCACCTTGAAAGGGAAATTGCAGCCTTTAATTAGCTAACGTTTGTGAGATGCTTGGGGATCTTGGGGATCAGGTAGTACCAAGTACAGAAAATTATAATTAAGTAAACGCTTCAGTTCTCATTTTGTTTTCACCCTAGCTGCAATCAGACAGGGAGGTTTCCCATTCAGTGCACACGCCAACATCTGTTCTTGGGTATAAAGCTTCTGAGGTTTGGCATATTTTAGTCTGCTAAATGACAAGACAGAATAGCAATCCAGTTCATGGCTCACGAATTTTCCACCATTTATCTCTCCAGACTCTCAGAGCTTGTCTTGCATATTCCACGTGACTGTGCGTTAGGAAAATCTGCTCAGCCACATTTGATAAAAGATATGCTCCACTGAGCAGAGCCTGAATTCTCCTCTGAGTGAACACCTTTCAAATGCACAACAGTAAACAGTGTTTCCTCCGTGGTGTCAGCTCACAGAGCTCACAGATGTGCTGTGAGGAAACCACTGCAGCCTCCTCTGCGGGCTCTCGGGCAAAACCTATTAAATATATCCACAGCAGAGCCTGATTCACAGGGGACCTCTAGAAGGGCTGTGGATTGGGTGTTATAACTCAGATGAGAGATCTATAGACTTGTGAGACGCTGTTTCAAGGGTGCTCTGGGTGAGCCTGGTCTCCTCCAGGTAATTAAGCAATTGCTTAATTGCTCCATTACTCTTTGATACCACGATCGTGTGCCCAGCGAGCGTGAGTTTCGGAAGGGAAGAGGCTCTTTAACAGAACACTGAACTTGATGTTACATATCATCTTCAATACTTCAAACCTGATCAAGTTTAGTGTTGGTTTAAAAAGATTCACCCCCAACATTTTTACCCATCCTGCGAGTGGCAAAGCACTAAAGGTACCAACCCACAACCCAAGTAAGCAAAACCTAACTCTGCTGAAGCAATTTCACAGCCAGTGACAGATGTGTACAGGCTGAATGAAAAGTGTTTAGGGCTAAAATGCGTAACCTCCCGTCACTGTGAAGCTCCAGTGTGTCATCACTGTCCATATTCATTGCAGCTCATCAACTCCATGCAAGACATATGAGGCACAATAACCATGGCACCCTGCCCATCGGTGGATTAGCACTGTAGGAACAGCAGAACAGAAGATTACACCTTAAAAAGTCACAGCTGGTCCAAATTCACTGAAATTATTATTCAGAGGCAAGGAAATTGGGGTATCTGTTCTGTGCTGTCCTGTGCAAGGGTCTGCACACTGGTGCTCTTGCATGTTTTAGGAAGCTGGCTCGATGACTGGGCAGTATTTACTGATATTAACTGATGTGTGTATGTTAGTGCCCGCTTCTGCAGGTTTATCCTTCATCCTGGAATCACACATTCTGTAGCAACACTCAGCATTCCTGGTAAGAGTGGGGAGATATGGCCCTGGGCCCTGAAGACTCAGTCCTGGAATGGTTTGAGTTGGAAAGGACCTTAAGGACCACCTCATTCCATCCCCTGGATAGGGACACCTCCCACTAGACCAGGTTGCTCCAAGCCCCATCCAGAGCACAATCCAGAGCAATACAGTCATGCACCCCCTGGAAATAACCTCAAACACAAACTAGTTTGTAACTCCATATTCTTTCTGTGTGGTGGATCCTAACTTTTGTGTTGGGATAGGCAGCGAGTGGTTGACTTGTGTGCTCTCTCTGCGTCCCATGAGCTTTGTTTATGAAGAGTTACCAAGCAATTAGTTTCCTTTACAAAGTGAAATCATTCCAAGCATCCTCAACTTAGAATCACAGAATCCCAGAAGGGTTGGAAGGGATCTTAAAGATCACCCAATTCCAAGCCCCCTGCCATGGGCAGGGACACTCTCCACTAAGCCCAGGTTGCTCCAAGCCCCTTGAACACTTGCAGGGATGGGGCAGCCACAGCTTCCCTGTGCCACCCCTCCTTTAGCGCGGCACGGTGTCCAAAGCGGCCTCTGTATGGAAACTTTGCGGGTTTTGCGCGTGTCTCCAGCGGGACGTGGATTCCGCCATGGGGGTGACAAGGTGCCGAGGGGGGGGCAGAGCAAACATTGGGACCCGGGAGCGGCGCGGTGGCGGTGCCGGGGGGGCAGGAGCGGCGCGGGCGGGGCGGAGGGCGGTGCGGGCCGAGG
>VYXB01004620.1:58158-114605 GCA_013397135.1 Pachyramphus minor
AGGGAATGTGAGGAGATGGTAAAAACTTTAGGGAGAGAGGGAGCGATGCGGCTGAATCTGCCCGTGGGACAGCAGATCCCGGTCCTCCAGCAGCGGCAGCTCCCACGGCACCAGGGTTTGCCAGGGTAAATCAGATCCCGATCCCGCAGCAGCGGCAGCTCCCACGGCACCAGGGTTTGCCAGGGTAAATCAGATCCCGACCATACGCTCTCAGGCACATGGTGTGACTCTTGGGGTGTCCTGTGCAGGGCTGAGAGTTGGACTCCATGATCCCTGTGGGTCCCCTTCCAGCTCAGCCTACTCTGGAATTCTGTGATTCATATGGCCTGAAGTTTTGCCAGGCTCGCTCCAGGCAGTGGGAACACTGTAGGTGAGTATTTAGGTAAACTGATCAGATTGTGTAAGGACATTCCTTTATCCCATTAAAATGTTAGGAAAGAGAAAACAAACAAAACCTCACTTTGAATGATGCTTATGGCTACTCAACTATGAAGGAAAAGAACATAAATCTGTATTTTAGGGGGTATTTTTGTTACTTGACTAGTTAAATATGAAATACTCTTACCTGTCTACCTGTGCTGCTTATCGGTAAGGCAGCAGGTAGAGTATTTACAAAGCAAATTTTAAGGCTGGAGATTTACAAGTGAAGTCAAAGTTTGCATGAGAAAAGCAAGCCCAGTTCCAGCACTTTATGTATCATGCATGTGGAGCCTGCAGAGTCCTCTCTGTTGTGGACTGGGAGATCAAACTCCATGGATTCAGGCCGGAGGGTGACTCCTGAGTGGTGCCCACAGCTTGTCCTTGGATACAGTTGCACCGGGATTTTTTTGTGGTGTAGAGGGAGTGCAAATGTTGAACTGCTCCTTTGTCAGGACTCTTTTGAAATCACAGTGGTTCTTTCAAGAGATTCCCATAGTGGGAAAGATGTCCAGTTATTAAGTGGTTTCCACCCAAAAAGCAGTCAGCAAAGCTACTGGCCTCACAGGCAGAGATTTTTCTATGGTGCCCTCTCAGTATTGTCATTTTTTTCCTGCCGCATTGAGGGTGGTTTTAAGTCCCATCTGAGCCATGAGGGTGCAATCCCCAAGGATTTCAATTTTCCTTTACACTCATCCCTATGCTGCAGCCAAAATTGCATTTCCATAGTTCAGCATTTCAAGTTTCTGGTCCCTGAGTTGTGAGCACCTGAAAAGGCTGATGACTATTTACTGCAAAAAGTATCAGGAAATTCAGGGAGCTGTTTGGTTTCTTCACAGCTGTGCAACAGGAAACCATACAGGTCCTTGCCCTGGACATCATCTCAAATTAGAACTGGGAGCTCGTGGCAGAGGGGTGGGAAATCCCTGCGTGTGAAGTGAGTGTCTGAGACCTCCCTCAGCTCACAGGGCCTTTGCCATGCTGGGAACTGTGCAGCTCTTCACACACAGCTCTGGTTTGCCTGGCACATCTCTGCACAGGCAGGAGATAAAGCCAAATCACTGTGGAAAAAGGAATTAAAGCACTGTGCTCATCCCCGGCCGTGGCTGCTGTGCTTACTGTAAGTGAGGATCTCCCACTCTAAGCTCCTGCTTGGAAAAATAATTAATGAGGCACTTTGTACAGAGACTGTCTATGAATTAGCACTTCCAAGAAGGAAAAGGAATCAGGGAGAGCATCTTAAATTGAAACAGAGTGCAATGCAGCCAGCTCACCAAACCTACTGCTGATGCTGAGCCTGGAGTCTGTAAGACTCGACCTTGCTGATCTGTCTGACACTCTTTGGTGTGATGTATTTGGAGAGTGAGCTGGGCTGAGCTCCCCTTGGTGGAACAAGAAGCAGGCTGAAGCACTAAGGCTGTAGGTTGAATAAGCAGCACAATTTTTTGCTGGCTTTGTAAAGCTTAGACGTGTCTTTCTGGTGGGCTGGGAGCTTTTGGGGTTCATTTCCTCCAAAGATGATGCAGGGGTGTCCTCAGTAAAAAAGGGAGGGAGAGACCTGCTCTTCGTCAGCAGAACTGTCAGTCCAGGGTGCTCCAGAGGGAGATTGTGAGAGAACAAGTGCAAGGATGTGCCTCACACACCCTACTCAGAGACAGCAACCATCAACACTCTCCAGACTTGGTGCATTTTGGGATGCTCGCTCAGACTGGCCCAAATAGCAGTAGCCTCAAGACAGGAAATCCTGAGTATTACTTCAAGTGAGAGTTTGGTCTAGTCCACGGTTGTTGTCATGATGGTGTAATTGAATTGCTTGTTGCTGTAATGGAAGTTTAATTTACCTGAAATTAAGCGTGTTGTAAAGCCTGGTAGCTCATTTAGACAACATTTAAGCTAAAACACAACGTAGCAAATGGAAACGAGGTCCATGATTCTGTGATACAGTACACTTCTACAGGTTTTCTAACTTCCAGAAGTCTTTGAGGGATGAGAGGAGAAGCAAACAAGGACAGAAATCATATGATATGTAAAGTAATGTTAAAATATGCAAACCCATTCAAATAGGTGTCTGTATAAGCTATCAAGAGCCTGGCCCTCAGCACGGGCACCCCCAGGGAGAGCCTGGGAGATGCTTTGCTGGCTCTTGGTTCCCTGTGGGTGAGTTGGAGCCTTGTCAGACCAGTTGGAGGAATGAATCCCAGAGAAAATCAGGAAGGCATCCTACGTGGTGTCTGTGTTACTGGAACCAAAGGCTTTGATTTCCACCTAGAGCTGCTTTCCACTTCTCCGCTCCTGAGGAAGAAATGGCAGCATTGAACCAGCCGAACTGCAAAGCATTGAGAGCTGGGGCAGTACCTGGGGTAATATCATGACCTTGAGAGTCAGCAGATGTAATTATTGACCTGATGATGTGTGTTTCCTGCAGCAAACAGTGCCTGAGAAAAGAATATACGATGCCAATGTGTGATTTTTTTCAAATGGTCTTCGTAGGGCGATACGTGTGAGGCTGTGCCTGGAATGGCAAGGGCAGGGATCACCCCTGTGAAGTCTGAATCAACTGCCTAAAGACTTATTTGAGGATGAAAATGCTTTGCAAAACAATTTTGTAGTCAGAAAATTAAGAAACTATATATATTTATATCTCACTTTGCAAGCCGTCACAGCGTATTTTGTCTTTTTTGAGTAGACATGAGTGAAAATTGATCATTGCTGGGGGGTGAAATTGTGAGTAAAATGTCAACACTCGACATTCGTTACTCCTACCTGAAGGAAATGACTTGTCACAGTCCAATAATGGAAAAATGAGTCAGCAGAGACTCCTGTGAGTGCTGGGGACAGTTTGTGTCCACGGGGAGAAGGTGGGTGAGGGATATTTAGGGGAGAGTGGGAGGTCCCGTGGTGCCAGCAAGGAGGAGTGGGGCAGGAAGCCAGACCACATGCACTGCTGCATTACTAATCCTGAAACCTTAGTTTCAAAGGTGTCTTCTG
The DNA here is from genome assembly GCA_013397135.1 of Pachyramphus minor. Taxonomy (NCBI): domain Eukaryota; kingdom Metazoa; phylum Chordata; class Aves; order Passeriformes; family Tyrannidae; genus Pachyramphus; species Pachyramphus minor. The sequence continues at coordinate 61,564 of VYXB01004620.1, forward strand.
TGCTATGCAGCATGAGCCTGTTTTTCTAAGCATACCTATGGAAAAACACTTTTTTCCATTTCTTTAAGATCCGTAAGATATTTTAAATATGCACACATTGTAAGCAGTAAAATGATTTAAAGCCCTCTGAAATGAAAAGAAAATTTTATAGTAATTCCTTTAGGTTTTTGGACTGAGGTTTTGAAAACAAGGACTTGTGGCAGAGATAATCTTTCTTTGGGGGGGTTTTAGGGGGATGACATGGGGATTATTTGGGATGTGAGTGAACTGGAGTTTAAAACGTGGCAGGAACAATTAGGAGAGTGGGAGTTGGTCATGTGAAAAGAGTTTGTTATAAAAATTCCTGCGTTCACTTTGATGAGGCCTGGGCTGAACATAGGATGGGAGGTGTTCATGGGGTGAATTAGGCATCTAATGATGCTTAATAAGTGCTACACCCAACAGGGAGTGGTCCAGGGTGGGAGAGGGGAGTTACGGACTCGGGGTGCGCTCGTGAAATCGGGGGATAAGGTGGAAGTGCCTGTTAAAGCAGCTTAGTGTGCTCTGAGAGATTGTGCTGAAGGTTCCAACATTGCTGATGGAAAATTTTTGCTTTGGTGCTCTAATATTAGAAAAGGAACAGTCAAGGAAGTGGATCTGACAGCAGGCAGAAGGTGGAAATGCCTTCAAGTTTTGATGAACTTCCATTTCTTGCAATGTCAGCAGCAGCAGGGGGGGACCCAGCTCTGCCCTGTCACGTGTGGCGTGCTGGGAACAAATCTTTTTTAAATTTGGAGAAGTGGAGAGATTTCAAGCACCCAACACCAGTAATTTCAGCAGGTGCATCTTCAAAAGAGTTCAGTGTACAAAACAGGGAACTTCTCTGAAGGTTATTTTTTATTAAAGATGCTCAGCATGCTTGACCATATCCCATCCACCCATTTCTACAAACATACAGCCGTGAAGGGAATGAGGCTTTGCAGTTACTTGCTTTTGATTTGTTTGTTTAAATGCAGTTTTTCTTTCTTCCTTCCCTGCTTTTCCATCTCTTTCCTCACCCAGGCAGACGGGACAGCCCAGCCAAGGGGCACAGTGGCAGCGCTGCGACCCTGCGGCACCCAGGGATGCACCCGCTGGGTTTCCTCATTGTTTGGGATGTTCTTCCAAGCAGATTTCCCAGCCCTTCTTCTTCTCAGTCCACAGTAAAAGCTGTTACTTAATGGCTGTAAGAAATTTCTTTCCAGCCATTTGCTTTGCCAGTGAAGGTCAGTGTGGTGTTAATTAAGACAGAGGTTTTTTTGAACGGTGATAAAACACTGTGGGTGTGTTCCTACAAGGTGCAGCTTACTTGAAAAAGCAGGGAGACTCCTGATATTCTGTCATGTTTTAGAGACTGAAGAGGAGCCTGGTTTACCCTTTAGTTGAAAGACAAGATGAGGAAATGGGTTGCTGGCCTTACAGGAAACTATGTGAATGAACTCCCTCGGCTGTATGGAGATAAGTCCCCCCGACTCGGAGGGAGATCCCCCGAGTGCCTGACAGAGCTCTGGAATGACTTTCTCAGCCATTGTTCACATAGCTGTGAGCAGGGGTGCTGGAGGATGGAAGAATGGCTTGGAATTAATTGTGGAAAAGTTGGCCTTTTTCTGGACAGGCACTCAGGCTGGATGTTGGATTTTCTGCTTTCAAGTGCCGGGTATCCTTCTGGTTTTAATTTGGGGTGAGACTGCAAGTGTAACAGTTTTGTCAAGTCTGGCTGCACTTACTGCCTTTGCTCTGAGCTATTTCAAGCTGAGCTGTGCTGTGTTTGGGAAATCCTGTCTGTTTTTCATTGGTGAGTGTGGCTGCAGCATCACACAGAGCAGGAGTGCCCCATCCCTGGAAGTGTCCAAGGCCAGGTGGGACAGGACCTGGGGCAACCTGGGATAGTGGAGAGTGTCCCTGCCCGTGGCAGGGGGTGGAACAAGGTGACCTTTAATTCCATTCCAATCCAAACCTCTCCATGAGTGTGCTGACTCTCTGGACATCCTTCGAGGCTGCTTTTCCTTTTCACGTTCTGGGGTTTGTGGTAAAAGCTGATAGGATTTATCTGTGACCCCCAAAATCTAAGGAAGATGCAGAGCAGGATTTTCTTTTACAAAACATGTATTGAATCCAGAATTCATGACAGTGTCATCCAGTCCAATCCAAACAGGCATAAATACCCACAGAATGAAAAAGTGAAGTAAAACTCATAGGAAATTTGAAGTTCAGTGAGTATATGAGATTCTATTCTATGCACCTTGCAAAGCCTCCAAGTTCTTGAAGCCCTTAAGAAATGAGATTTTGAAGGAAAATCCTTTTGGCTTTATTTGTTTTCTCGGAAGTTTTAGTGCTCAGAGGGGTTGTTGCTGTTGGAGCCAGTGGCACATTTTCATCCCATGGTTTTGATAAATGGTGCCAGCATGTGCTGGAGAGGAGAGACAGCTTCTCTTGGGTTTTTATGGTCTTTAATTCAGGGGGCTGGGCACTTTCTCTTAGGTTTCAACTCAATGCAAGCAAAAGGCATCCAGGGATGTGATTGATGGGAAAGTTATTTGCCACCCAACTTAAACAGAATTTACTGTTCTTGGTAACTTCCCAATTTCCTTCTTTGTTCAGCTTCCATTTCTCATATAGTCCCACTTATTAACTCCCCCCAAAAGCACCATGAGCAATTTTGGAAGTTTACAGCCACGTTGTCTTGCAACAGGCACAGCCAAGAATTCCCCTGATTGAAGCAGGAGGAGATTTTGATCTTCCCTTTGTCAGTTGTCTGTGATCACATCCCCTGTACCTTCTGTAAACAGCTTGAGGTTTTCCTGAACCCAGAAATCCCAGTTACCCATTTTGTATCCCAGCTCTGCCTTTACCACAGCATATGGGAGGATGGGTTATTCTCCCTGCCTGTTCAGCAGGATCATCTCAAGCTCCCTCACAGCAAAGCAAACTCTGTACAAGAACTACCCTTAAAGATCATGTGCTGCATCACTGGGCTTGAAAACTGAAAGGTGGCCTGTTTCTGCTAAAGAAAGTCTTTTTTTGGGTAGTGTGAGGGAAGGGAAACCACCAGGGGTAGGGGAAGATGTGGCATTTTTCATAGTTTTCTGCTGTTTCTGTAGAAGAAACTACGTACAGTGTTGAACTGGGCACAGGGTCTGAGTGCAAAGAGCTTCTTCTCAATAGAAAAAGTGAGAAATAGGCTCATCTTTGCCAAAAAATCTGTAGTTGAGAGGCACAACTGTAAGTGTGGAACCTGCTGCACTTTTGTACTTGATATTTTCCAAAATCTTGAAGACTGTTCTTAAATTAATTCAGCTTGGCCACAAATCATAAGACAATCTTTGCATCCGATAGAGATTTTATGGATATTAATGGGAGAAGAAGCAAGCACTGGGGTGATGAAAGCAGCTTTGGTGGTGGTGCCTTTGGGCAGTGGCAGCTGCAAAGCCAGTGTCTAGGTGGGGAAGGATGATATCCTTAAGGAATGGGCTTTTAAAGTAGAGCTTTTTCCCTTGCATGGAATAAACATGCTCTTCTCTTCACACTCACAGAACAATTCAAAGTGTTTCAAGTTTTGGAACATGCATGCAGGCATTTTCCTTTCTTTTGTGGTTAAAGGACAGGAATGAAACGAGGCCAACTCTTAGATCAAAGCGAGATTAAAGCTCGTGCAAATGACTCAGACTTGTGTGAAGAAAGGGTTTGCCTGCTTGGGTCTCCTGAAAACTTCATCCCATATCTTTTTATTAGTCTTACCTATAAAAAAAGTTTGCTGCTGATTGTGTACTGACACTTGGTATGTATAGGCTAAGATTTTGGTGAATTAGTTTCTCTAGGTATTTAATTAAGTGTTAATTCTTGAAATAATATGCCTTTAATCTTCATGCATCTGCGAGGAGTTAACAGGTCTGACACGAGCAGTTGCTCTAACACTTTGAGAAGCACTGAAGCTTTAAGCTTAAATATTTAGGTCATTGCAGTGTTGCTGTTATTTAGTTATTGAATCTTTTTTGTTGCATTTTTTTTAAAGCTCAGTAGCAGGAAGTAGAAAACAAAAGCGATGCTGACGCTTGGGTCGTTCTGGTTAGGTGAGCAAGAAGTTAAAAGCAATGTAGTTTTCAAAAATATGTAGATTGGCTTTGTGTGCTGAAATTCATCTGGGACATAAATGAAATCAGGAGTAGTGTAATTATTTTCCAAATAAATTTTCTAGTGCAGAAGCAGAGATTAAAAATAACTTTTTGATGTTGTGGTGGTGAGGTTGATTCTCTCCTGTGCAGTGTGGTTCCCAAGGAGTGGGCAGGTGCTACAGAGGGTGACACCCATGTTGTGGGTGACATGTTCAGTGTTTCTGTGCAGTCCCTGTTCAGAGCCCGAGCAGCCAAGTGTGTCCCAGGCAGTTTTTTGGGATTTGGTGGTGGGCAGGACCACATGAGCTGTCACAGCACAACCACAGCAGTTGGTACATTTGCTGCAGGTGTGTGGTCACGCTCTGGCATCTCAGAGAGTGCTGTGCCAACCCTGTAGGTCAGAGCAGCGTGTGCTCCTTTGGGATTCCTCAAGGCACACGTGGCACTGCACTGCTCTAGGCTGGGACAGCTGCAGTGATGGGTGCAGCAATCCCACTCCTCGGTGGAAAAGAGGTTTCTGGCTTGCTCCCTGCTTCCTGTGTGTTCCCAGGAGCAAACTATGGTTTGTCCTTCAGAATTAATTNTCAGAGCCCGAGCAGCCAAGTGTGTCCCAGGCAGTTTTTTGGGATTTGGTGGTGGGCAGGACCACGTGAGCTGTCACAGCACAACCACAGCAGTTGGTACATTTGCTGCAGGTGTGTGGTCACGCTCTGGCATCTCAGAGGGTGCTGTGCCAACCCTGTAGGTCAGAGCAGCGTGTGCTCCTTTGGGATTCCTCAAGGCACACGTGGCACTGCACTGCTCTAGGCTGGGACAGCTGCAGTGGTGGGTGCAGCAATCCCACTCCTTGGTGGAAAAGAGATTTCTGGCTTTCTCCCTGCTTCTTGTGTGTTCCCAGGAGCAGGCCATGGTTTGTCCTTCAGAATTAATTCTGCTTTTGGGATTTATGCAAAGTGAGCATGTCAGCTGATCTTCAGGTTGTTTTTTCTTCTGCTGGAACAGTGAGCGTGGTGCCTCCTTCCTGTTACCAGTTTCTGATGAGAAAAGCTGCCCATGTCAGTGCTTGGGCTCTTTGTGGGCTCTCCACTGACACCATCACCACTGGTGATGCCTTTTCAAATCATAGTGGACTTGTAAGGAGATCACTGGTATTGGTGTTAAGACAAACCATTCATAGCTCCCCAAAATGCTGCTGTTTTTCCAGGTCCTTTCTGTATTGTGCTTCCAACAGCCAACACACAGAAAAGGTCATTTATGCCTGAATTTCATGGTGGGTGTTGTCTGGTGGACGTGCTGGTCCTCACAAAGGGTGTTTGTGGTACAAACAGGGTAAAGCAATCCTTGGACTCGGTTGTTCACTGTTCCAAGCAGGAAAAACATGCAAAGATAAAGCAGAGGTCCAGAGAAACAAAGGCACGGGACCAGGTTGTGGCAGGCCCAGGAGAAGCAGCCTGTGCCAAACTTCAGAGTGGGGCCAGGCCTCTGCAGCAGCTCCAGCTGTGCTGTGCTGGTGGGTCCCAGCCAGGCACACTTCAGGAATGAGGGATGTGCCAGGGGCCAGCTGGACCTTTCAGCACTTGTGATCACACAGTCATCGAATCACAGAGCATTTGGGGTTGGAAGGGACCTCAAAGCTCATCCAGTGCCACCCTCTGCCACGGCAGGGACACCTTCCACTAGCCCAGGTTGCTCCAAGCCCGTCCAACCCTGGACACTTGCAGGGATGGGGCAGCCACAGCTTCTCTGGGAAACCACTTCTATTGCTTCACTACTGTCTGAGTAAAGAATTTCTTCCTAACATGTGATCCAACCCTGCCCTCTGTCAGTTCAAAACTGATCCCCCTTGTCTTATCACTATCTGCCCTCTCCTTCCTTTTTATAGGCCCCCTTAAGGTAGTGAAAGGCTTCAGCAAGGTCTCCCTGAAGCCTTTCCTTCTCTTCTCCAGGCTGAACAATCCCAGCTCTCTCAGCCTGCCACTAAATGCTTTCACACCCAACCTCAGAAAAAAAGTGCCTACAGCTTCTTTATATTATAAAAACATCTGGGATTTCCCCTGAAGGTTTGTGTTCCAGGTGAGGGGAGCTGCAGGTTTTGAGGCGCTCGAAAACCGTCTCTGTCCATGCACACCAGATCCCTTCTCGCTTCCTGGGATGGCCCAGTCACTGGAGTAATGCCTTCCTGGATTTACTACTGGTTTTTAGTTCTGTGTGCTTGGGATTCCAGCAAAAAAAAATCATCCTCATGGGCCATATGTGGAAACTTGCTGCCTGCCAAGGAGCTTTTCCTTGCTCTTTTCAGAGATATATCGGTATCGCTGCTTCAGACTTACAAAAGATGCCACCACCATCCCACCCCTTGGCATCCATCTTACCCCTCTTGTTCAGCCCCTCTCATCTCTTGTCTCAGGAAGGGGTTTTTAAAGCTTCACATGATGTTTCCTTCCTCTGCACGAAACCACAGTTGCTGCTTGTGCTGGGATTCTCTGCAGGGCTTTGTCGTGATGTTGACAACTGAAGAGCTGATTCTTGAAGCAGCACTGGGGATGTTAAATACCTTGGGTGAACGTTGTCTAAAGACCAGCTTGCTTTTATAGGACATGATATAGAGAACCCTTATGTATTTTCACTTGATATTGTAGTGGTCACACCAAAGGAAAGGCAAGCCTTCATCATTCCCAGGCAAAGATTTAATGGCAAGGTCTGTGCAGAAGAAAGGAAAAAAGCTTTTTTTGCTCTTTAGGGGTATTCTGTAAAGCAATATCACTGTAATTTAGTCTGCCAGACACTTTCCACCATTTGCAGTTGCAGATGAGGCTTTGCCAGCGTTCAGCTGTCCAGACTGAAGTTTCCATGCTGAGTGTCTGCCTCAAGTTGCCATTTTGAGAAAACTGCAGCTAAAATGAATGAGGGGTTTTTTTGTTTTGGTTTTTCAGTTTCTTTTGTCTGTTTGTTTGTTTGTTTGTTTGGGGGCTTTTGTTTGTTTTTGTGTGTGTGAATTTAAAGAAAACATGCTTTTCCTCTCTTTGGATGTTCTGTTGAGCAGCTCAGACTTATCCTGCGAGAGCGGGGAAGGGGTTGGGGGCCATGGAGATGGAGTAAAAGAAACTGGAGGAGAGCAGCAATGGTTTCTAAACACTGCCCATGTTCACCTGCTGAACTAAATGTTGTTGTGTCCATGTTTGCCCTCTGTGCAGGCTAGAAAATAGCTGCAAAGCCCACAGCTACCAGCTGCTGTTCACCCCTGTAGGCACAGCAAACATGACTTTGTACCCTATAACCTTATGTGTGAGCTGAGAAGGTTCATGGATCTGGAGCCCTGAACTCATCACTGATGTCTCCACCAGCTCAGGAGATGCAGCTCTTACGTGTATTTTCTATTCAGTAGGAAGCCCCAGATTAGTTGTTTGGGTTTTTTTTTTCCCTTCTGAGATTTCCTGTGAACCTGCCAAGCTACAAAGTGCCGTGGAGGCACCACTCAGCTGATCTTCCTACTGAGATACTGGGAGAGGTGATGGTGTTTGCTTTCATGCAGGAGAACCTATGGCTTTTGATCTGGGGCTTGACAAACCTAGTATTTCATTTTTCAGGGAACTGGCTGTTTTAGTGCTCTCCCCAAATTTCCAGGGGGCTCTGGCTGTGCTCAGTTGTGTCTGCAGGCACTCAGCACTTCTGTATATCGGAAAAGAAGGTGGCAAGAGCCATCTGGGAGCTTCTCCCATGAGGGACACACATTTTACCCAGCTTCACATTTTGGAGCAGACACACAGAGACTGGATGTGGTTCTTTGGGGTGGTATTTACCTGCTTTTAAATATAAATCAAATCTCTGTTATTTCCAGCTCACTGTACCACAAACTTTGAGAAGAATTTAAGTAGGAGATGATATTTTTAGGTGTGATTGTAAAAAAACCCTAGTTTTAACCACTGCTGCTTGTGCTCCATCAGTCTTTGCTCTGAGCCCAGGGAGCAGCAGCAGAACTACTGAAACCAGGGGTGTTTGAGGTTAGTGATGGTTCGTGAGCGTGGCTGGAGGGAGGTGGCCGGATGTCAGGCTTGCGTTTGATGTGTCTGCGAGGAGGAGCCTCAACATCTTCCAGGTTGTCAGCTGATCTAAGCTGATGGTGGGTTTTGTGGTGCTTTTGGAAGAGAAAAGATCAGAGTCATAGAATGGTGTGGGTGGGAAGGGACCTTAAAGCTCATCCACCCCCTGCCATGGGCAGGGACAGCTTCCACCAGCCCAGGTCGCTCCAAGCCCCATCCAACCTGGCCTTGGACACTTCCACTTGAACCAAGCTGTCCTTTCTACAGGACAAGAGGAAATCGCCTCAAGCTGCACCAGGGGAACATCAGGGAAAGGGTGGTCAGGCCTTGGCAGGGGCTGCCCAGAGAGGTGGTGGAGTCCCCATCCCTGGAGGTGCCCAAGGAAGGCCTGGATGTGGCACTCAGTGCTCTGAGCTGGGGACAAGGTGGGCATCGGGCACAGGGGGGACTCAGTGATTTTGGAGACCTTTTCCAACCTTTATGATTCTGTGGTTCTGTGATGTCCCACCAAACCAAAGGTAAACTCTGGGGAGGGAGAGTGCCCCAAACAAACCCGAGGCTCCATCTGGTGTGAAACGACTCCAAGATCTGCGACAAAAGAAGCTTCTGTAGAAGACTTTGGAGATGGGGCATTAAGGGCTTGATGTGTTCACAATAATCCTTTGGGAGCTGTAGCCAAGTCATGGTGACCAATCCTAAACTGAAGCAGCACTGGGGTTTGCTGGGGGAAGAACCCGTGCTCCTAGTGAATGAAGGAGGAAGGCCCCCATCTCAGTTTATCACCAACTTCCCTCACACTTGGAAAAAACATGAAGCTGCTCAGCACATCTTGTACCAGAAAGGGGGTGACGATAGCTGATACCACACCGAGCAACGAGGGGGTTACCAACGTAAATAAACACCCAAACCCAGTGTGTTGGTAGGAGTAGAAAACACTCCGTGGTAATCTGGAGCAAGAGCTTGTGGTTTGGTGGTTACTCATCTTGCCACATGGCTTTTCCTTCGCGTGCCTTAAATACTCAGGCAGCAGGAAGTGTGGTCAACTGAAAGGTTGCTGTGCTCTTTCCTGTAACACTTGGCCTTGGCAGGTGTTCCTTTTGTGACCAGAAACCAAATTCACACTTGGGGGGTGCTCCTAAACCTGGGTCTCGCTGGGTGTCGGGGCTGAGTGGTGCAGGTGAGCACTGCCTGGGGTTTATTGTTACCATCTGCAAAAGAGTCGTTTTTGAAACAAAACCCAGCCTCTCTGATGGCTCAGGGTCTGGAGTTCTGCTGTTGGAAGGGATGAGTGGGTTCTGGGAGGCTGACCCAGAACGCAGCAGAGTTTGGGGATGGTGCACAGAACGTGGAGTTTCTGGGGCCGTTATGCGCAGGCTGAACCGGTGCCAGGGGTGGGAGTGTGCACAGCCTTGGGAGGATGTGAAAGCTGTATTTCAGATGGGGCCCATCTCTCTAGTCATAGTTTTAACTTCTTTTTGGATGATGAGAATGGAGACATCTGTAAAAAGTAATAAGTCCCCTTTCCTTCCAGAATCAGGCTATTAGTTTTCCAGCTGTTGGCTAAGACAGGTTTTCCTGTTGGAATAGCTTTTGTCTGATGTAAGTCTGAAACAATATGGCTATGGTAACTGAAAATATTTCTTTGTCAATTCTAGTTGTAAATCCAAGTGTTTCTATTCATTGTTGCTTCTCATAGCAGCTGTTTGAGTCTGAAAACCTTATGGAGTCTCCCAGTGAAGTGCACACTGCTGATAAAATGCAGCTTTGCCCGTATTCTGCATTTTCTTTCCCACACTGTGCCTATTTTTTTTTTATTCTCACAGTGAAGTCTCACAATTCTAGAACATGCTCTTGCTCTCCTTCAGAAGTCCCATCATCTTGAGTAATGCAAAGACAAACCCATAACGTTCATTCATGTGGTTCCTGGTTGCAACCACAATAATATGGACTGTGCTATTTGTCTGTCAGCTGATGCCATTGTATATTCATAAAACATGCTTGGGATCTTTTTTTAGTTCTGCAGAGTTTAAAGATGAGCTTATTAGGCATCTCTCTGATGTGTAATTATTCCAGACTGAACAGTATTTTAATCAGGAGATATGCAATTTATATACAGTAGACAAGTGAAGAGTGTATGTTTAAGAAAAGGCATTTTCCAGAGCGGATTTGCAATAAAACTGGATCTAATGCATTTAAGAGATGTTTATTTTTATTTAAATAACTTTTTTTAAACAGCACACCATGTTTGCTGTCTAGTGAAGCAACTTTACTTCTGCATCTTATCTGTTTCTTGACTATAATTTTGTGTTTTCTTTCAGTTTCAAGCTACAGTATTTTACAAATTAGAGGAACCCTCAGAAATCAAGAGTTTAAAAAGCATGTCAGGGTATCTGCTCAATCTAGAAGCCAGGACTGTGTTATCTCCTCTGACTTTCTTCCCATTGCTCTGTACTTTCGTTCTTGAATGAGATAAGATCCGATGCTGTCGTGTTTTTCCCACGGCAGGTTCTTCTGAAGCACATCAAGCAGATACTTCTAATACCTCCAAACAAAACCGGTAATGGTTGGAATTCCTGCTGGCATTCAGACTTTCAGCTTGGCTCCAGAGGTGCTGAGCACCCACCTGGCACTGGGGGTTGGCATCCAGCAGTTCTAGAAACGTGAGCAGTTCCCTCCCACCAGTGGCAGCAATTTTCAGAGGTGCCTTTGAATCTTCAGTGTGTGCTGTCCTCTTAGTGCCAGAGGCACTTCTGAAAGGGAAGTAATTACAACACAAGGACACACTTCAGAACCATTACTGGTTCTGAAGAGGTTGTAAGGAGATGGTCATCTCCTGGACTGTGGGGTTTGTGGCTCTTGGCCAAGGCCCGTGCGCCTCAGAGGATGTGCCTGCAAGCAGAATTGGAAAGCAGGGGTTAAAGGTGAGGCCTGGGTTTTGTTGTCCTGGCCTGGGAATTTCTGAGACTTGCATTTAGACCCAGGCTTTTGGAGCCAGAAGGTTCAACCTGGCTGATTTGTTTCTGTAGGTTTTGTCCATCTCTACTAGTAGAGCTCAGAGCAGAGACCGTAAGATGCTCTTTTCCAACACTGTCTCTCCAAGGTTTTTCACTGAAAATTAAAAACAACCCATGAATTATATGGTGGTGTTTTGGGAGTACAGTTTTCCAGAATTCCTGGCCCATTCTTGTTCTATCATCCTTTTCCTCGCTCTGCTTTTTCATTAACCAAGAGCCCGACAGTTTGTGTGAAGCTGCTGGGCTTATGCAAAACCTGTGGTGAAACTGTTGGTGAAATTGTTGGCTCAGAGATGCTTGAAAGGGTAAAGAGCAAAGAAATAGTGTCTCAGGGTACCAAAAAGTTTTGCTATTGCATGAGTAGCATGTGGCCTAAGTAGCATCTCATCAGAAGAGATGCACTGTGTATGTATAGCAAAGGTCTTTAGGAGTAATAATAAGGGGTAGAAAAGTCTCTGAAAGGTTATTGTGGATTCAAAAGCTTTTGAGGGTATTTTGAAGCTACTCTGGATGCTGTTAGGTGGGAAAATATTTTGTAGAAATTCTGGGTTCATGCCTCATTTCAGCAGGCTGGTGACACCCATCAGCCCAAATGAAGACAGAAGATGGATTTCTGTGGTTTTCTCTGTGTTTATTTCTCAGAAAGCCACACGTTGACTTTAAGCCACCCTCAAGGAATGCAAACATGGCTTGAAATGTAGTTGTAGTGAGGGCATGCAGGCAGCCTTTGGAGGGATTCAGATTTGGATGAGACTCCAAATGAGCTTTGCTGTGTTAATGGCAGGATGTGGATATTGGACACTTCCATGGGCTCATGGCAAAGTCTTGCAGAGCAGCCCTGCAGAGGCTGCAGCAAAAATCAGACCATCTCATACACTCTGCTTTAACCTCTGTTTCAAGAGCCACTGAGTAGACAGGAGCTAAATATGTTTCAAGTTTCATCACTAGTGATTACTTCTGCATTCACAAAATGGAAATGTAATCCTATAGACATCAATTTGCCAGATAAAACTCCTATCACACCGAAGCTGTTTTGTTTTGTTCTTGTCAGCTCTTGCACTTTGCATTCTTAGGGCTGGTTTGTTCTTGGTGCATTTTGCAAAACCCAGAAAGATGAAGAATTTAAGTTTTGATATGGACAAACAAAGCAGAGGATTATATTCTTCTCCAGAAAGAGAGGATATATCAGTCAACAGGAACTCAGATTGAGAAGACCTCTATGGACACCTGTGATGGAAGAGCTGAGACTTACAAAACCAGAGTTCTATAGCCAATCATACAAAGGCAAGAGTAATGAAAGCAGACTGTTAAATCCACTGATTAAAGAATTGCCCCCATGGACATAAAACCAAGCCTTAAATATCTTCTGGTTATGTGGTTGTCACAAGTTGAGGTGTACATGTTGGTGTCTGTTCATGGAGGTCCTGCTGAAAACCTTCAGAGGCAGAAGGTTGTTGGGAACCTGCTCTCACCAACCCAATTCCAAATAAATTCTCAGGAACTAATTTCCTCTTCCTAATAATAACCTGCCCAGCTGCCCTGGAGCTCACGTGGCCCTGCTGTACAAACACAGCGCTGCAAGAAGGTGGTTTTGATTTGGTTTTTTCCTTTCAAATCGTGTCGTGTTGTCACAAGCCCTTCTGAACATGAAAGATAAATGGGGAGGAAATGAGGCAACTTATCTTCTTTCTTTTCTTTATTTTTTTTTAAAAAGGAAGGAGCACTGAAACATTGAGGCGGAAGAGCCGAGCGGCTGAGGAGCCTCAAACACACATTTAGTGAGAGGGCCAGTGACTGAGTGGTGCTTCTTCCCGGGAAGTCTCAGGCCTGGAGCAAACAAACAGCAGCACTAACCCTATTGTCTTCTCAGCGATGCTTTCATGAGCACTGAGGAACTGAAACTCGTATGGGCGGAAGGAGAATAATGTGCAGCCCTTGGCAGACTGACAGGGGCTGGATGGAACCCCTCGGGGTGGCACTGCACTGCCTGTTAGTGCACCTTGGTGGAAGCAACTCCGTGGAGGACACGAGGTGACTCGGTGGCTCCACTTGCAGAGCTCTGTGTCACCCCCTTCCCCTCCCAGCAGGGGACACCGTGGCTGTGTCTGTCTGGGAGCCACAGGCAAACACTCAGCGGGGCTCCGGCCTTTCTCTGAATTAGGGGTTAAAAATAGAAGCCTGAGAAAGAAAATAAATTATTTCCAACAGTGTGCTGGAACAAAGAGACCTTAAACCCTCAGGAGCGACTGTAAGATAATGGTCTTCCTTTGTATGTGTCCTCTGTGCCATTTACATCAAATTATTTCTGAGCACAGTTCTTCTTTTTCCCCTTTTCCTTAAATTCCTCTAACCTAAAGCCCTTGGGACCTGGGGGTGTTTCTTGTGCCTTTAGTGATGTGGATTGCTGGCACTGGTGGGTTGTAGGAGAGCAGACCTGGGGAATGCAAAGATAATCCTGCATCTTTGATACTGCTGAAGCTGCACAAAGTTAGGGCTTGTTTGGAGTTTTACTTGACCTCTTTTCAGGATAAAATTTCTGGAATTATTCTTGCTTTGCTATCAGAAAGTATACCTCTATTAGTTAGGTACCAGCTTTAATCCAGAAGAATCAAAGGCAGAAACTCTGCTGAGTAAGGAACAATTAATTAACAGGTCCTTTTAGTTTTGAGGGGGAAAATAGTGTTCAAATCACTTTGTTTCCTTCTATAAAAGAAGCACTTTGGAAATACTGGGATCTTGATTATGGCCTTGCTCAACTTTGGATGGGACAAAAAGAGGGAAAAGAAGGCCACAGGCAGGTGGGCACTGCCATGGTGAGAGGTCCCAGTCATGCCAAACCTGCTTTGAAGTAGGAGGTGGTGGGTGGTCTGGTGCCACTTCTTGGTGTTTCTCCACTGCCTTGAGTTACAAAGGTGATCTCTTGCATCACAGAGCTGTAGTTTCCCTTCCCCATCCATAATATTCACAATAAAACAGACTTTTTTTGGGTTGTTTTACACAGGGTTGGGTGAGCAGATTTATGTCATAATTACACACTTGTCTTCTGAGCTCTTCACTTTAATTGATGCTTTTTAGCAGGTGTGTGAAGAAACCTTCCCCACAGGATAAGGCACCATCTCCCATCTCTTCTGCAGAATTAAAAGCCCAGAGAACAGTGTGGTTCTTCTGGGAGACATTATCATCCATGGAGCAGCAGAGAAGGGTTTGTTTCTAAGAGGAGACACTTCTAGTTGCATTAATACAGACCCTTTAAAGAGGTTAAGTATTTCCTGCAGAGTGGGAATGCAATCCTTTTTTAATCCGCTTATTTCTAAAGATGTAGCAAATGTGTTTAAGGATATAATCTTTATTTTTCTGAATGTGAGAGCAAGGAGAAATTGTCTTGGTGAAAGATTAACCACAGTGTAGTGCTGTGGAGCATTTTTGCCCTGTAGGTTGTGTCAGCCTTGAACAGTTCCTCCTGTAGCATCTTTATGGCCAACACAGTCCATGTGGCATCAGGAAGTGATCCCCTTGTATCACCACGCCTTGTAACAACAAAATACATGTGAGGTTAAAGAGATTTTGAAATGCTGCTTCACTCAAACTCCTAATATTTTTAAAGCAAGTCCTCTCATCCTCTCACCAGGGTTTTGCTGTGACAACAGTTAAATTTTCTTGCAGTCATACTACAGTGTTATAACATGAAATTAATGAGAGCCTGAAATAATGCATAAAAATGCAGTGTGAAAGAAATATTATTCCATTTTCATTCTGCAAGCTCAGTGTAAAGTGGGAGGTGGGGTAAAAAAATTCCTTGGAGTGGGAACTGCATTTTACATATTCCTCTTCCTGTAATACAAAGTTTTGTTAAAAGCTTAATGTTAAATATATATATACATACACATATATATATTCCTTTTTAAAAGAGGGGGAAGAGGAATAAAATTGATTCTTGGTTTTTACAAAGGGTTGGCTTGGAGTGACAAGGGGGAGCTCTGAGGGTGAAAGGATTTCCTGGGATGAAGTGAAGCGACATGGCTGTGGTCTTGGAAAGCCATCAGAATAAACATCCATGCTTTGAGACCTCTGTTCACTTTAATTCAGAGATGACTCTTGGGTTTACCCTTGTTTTGCACAGAAAATCCTTTGGAAGCCATGATATTTATTCATTTTCAGTGCACAGGGGAGCCAAAGGAGAACCAAACACCTTATGACTTGGTCAGAAAAAATTGCAGGGAAAGGGGACCTGATGGCACCTTTATTCTCTTTTTGTTACCCACACGTAGCCCCCTTCCATTTTATGGAGTTTGTGTGTTTGATGATGAAAAAGGGAATAAAATCCTACCATGGGATAATGACCTTCTGCTACAGTGCTTAAAAGGTGATGCTTTATGGGAAACGTTGTGCTCTGAGGTGTCTGTCTGGGCTGACTTACACCAGACTGGTGCTGAAAGGACTGAGAATGCAAAAGGAATAAAGGGAATTTAAGGCTAAGGTAAGGAAAACTCAGCATAAATGAGGCATTGCATGGAAAGGGGGGTGTGGGGGGGGGTATGTGTACTCACAGTGATGTCCAGTGCCTTATAATCCTCTGAGTGATTTTGTAATAGAGCCATGTAGTATGGCAAAGTTTGGCAAAGTAATTAAGAAAAAAGAAACTAGTAAAAACCTCTCATGAATCTATATGAGCATCTGCCAGGCATTGCACAGCATTAATCTTCTGAGGGTGAGTGTGTCTGTATAAATGTGTGTATATATATATATATAGTCAGAAAAACCTTCCCCTGGTATCATGAAGATGGTTCTTTCTGTTATCTGTGTCTCCAATGTGACAATAGTTTTTTGTCAGTTTGCCTTGGGGATGGTTGGGCAGTGAAGTAACTGGCTGCTGTCACCGAAAGGGAGGGGAGAGGGAATACATCATCCTGATTTAAAGGGTGATGCAGCACTGGCTTATGTTTTTTGGAAAGCTGTTGAAATGTTCCCAAGAAACATTTTTGTGTGACCTACTGTGACGTTTAATGTGATGCTGAGCTCTGGATTGGAGAGAGCTGCTCAAGACACGCTTGGTGTTTGTGTCCCCATTAGTGGCTCAGGGAGTTAAAAAAACCCCAAAACTTGAAAACCATTGACTGTCCTCGAATTTGCTTGCTACAGAACACTGTTTAGCTCCTTGTGAGCCCCAGGATTGAGTTCATTTGTTTTATTAAATCCCTAGTTCTTCTGGTGCTCTGAAAGAAGCTCATAAACAAAGTATTGTCAGACCATATTCTAGTTGGATGTGGCCACCAGTGGTTGTTTGTAGAGAGCGTTGCTGCTTCTCACCCTGTACCAATAAAGGGCTTGTTGGGCTTGTTTCAACTTGATTAACCACAAGCTTTGGCCTTTATGTAATTCATGGTTATCAGGATTTTTTAACCCTGGCAGAAGTGCAAAGGCAACTCATGAAACCTTCCTTCTCCCCTAAATAAGGACTCGGCAGCTGGAGTGTTGCAGAGCTGGTGTTTGCTGTGTGAGAGAGGAGTGTCTGATCTCACTGATCACAGTTCAGGTGCTCTGAGCTTAAAATTTCACTCCTTCCCATTGTTTTCCCTACCCCCTGCTCCAGACCCACATGTTTAGGGGGGCCGTGGCACTGCCAGTGGCTTCCTTGTGTTTCTCTCCCCTCCGAGTGCTGGTGGAGCTACTTGTGCAGGACCTGTCTCCATCTGGAGAGGTTGTCCCTCCTTTTCCTCCAGCACCAGAGGTGACCCGTGTGGGAGAAGGGATGAAGAGGCTGGGGAGGTGCTGTCCAGGGCTGGCATGAAGTGCAGGTTCTGAAGGAGTGGATGTACCTGCTGGAGGCAGCTCCTCCATTTCAGGTGGGCACAGGGTCTGTGCCACCCCAGCCTGTTGCTTGACAGCTGTGGGTTGATACTAAATCCATTTTCCTGGGCATTTCCATCTCAACTGCAGCTGATCTTAAATAAAATTCCCTGGCAACCTGTAGTGCAGTGAGAGGGAATCTCATGCTTCTTGTGGAGGATGCAGCATGGAAATAGCATGGTTGAAGTGGAGATGTCCTCCAGGGAGTTCCAGGTTATAGCAGACCTGGGTGAACCCTGGTCTGGCAGGAAAAGGGGAAAGGAAAGCTGTCTGTAAGAATGAATCTCAAGTTTGACCCAAGAGCCAGTGTGTGTTTACACAGGATCAATGCTCTGCATTTAGGTTTGCATTTTTTAATATTCAGAATTAATTTAAAATAGCAAGTTCCATTGCTAATCACAAGCTACTCTTTGGAAAACAAGCTTTTTTTTTTATATACAGTGCATGAGGTCTCTCTGACTCAGGTCTGACTGCTTCCTGTGAAATTTGGGGATGAAATTTCCTGTGAAAATGGGATGCTCCTGAAGTTGCCTGAGAGGAACATTATAAGAATATAAACCTATGGAATTTGTGGGATAACTGTCCATGTCAGTGTAAAATCCAGCCTCATTTAGCAGAGCACTTGAGGAAGAGCAAAGCACTTGGGTACAATTGCAGAAAGGGAGATCTGCAAGGCTGGAATGGAGCCTGTTATTTCTGGCACCTCCTTTGCTGTGGATCAAGTTTACATGAACTTACCAATGTGTTTGTTTAGTTTGCTGTGAGAGAAGGGCTTCGCTTCTGGTGGAGCACAGATTTCACACCCACGGTCTCAGCTGACAAACTTGAGAAAAAATCTGGGTTTTTTTCACAAGACAGCATCGATTTCTTCCTGTAGAGAAGATGGACTGAGCACCCAAGGAGTGCTTATATGCTGAAATTTAATCAGAGGATGAGGGGGGTTGATGGGTGTTATCCTCTCCTGTGCACTGAGTTTGGGGTGACTGACAGGAATTGTACCAGTGTAACTCAGTGGCTTTGTTGCCAAGTGAGGATTTGGGCCTGGGTAGTTCCAGCATTGTAAGTTTTTAATAAGAGCAGCCTCCATTAACAGAAAACAAGCTGAGGGTAAATAATTGGTTCCAGTATTATATCAGGTGCAAACCATATGTTCCTGCCTGGGGAACAGGGAGAACTTGGCTTGGCTGAGTGCAAACAAACCTGTGGAGAGGTGATCCAGCCTAATCAGAGCCTGGGATTTGTGTCTGTCCTCCCTTTTTGTCAGAACAGGTATTGAGTCCTGACTCGCAAATAATCAAAATACTGTTTCATAAATAAAGATCGAGCTGAGCTCTGCTTCCAACAACAAAGAGAGTAGTTTAACATTGTCTCCCTGGACGTGGAGGTAAAGTGTGGGAGCACTTTACTTTTAAACAGCTCCTGGATGATATTGTAAGTACTCCACTGTAGGAAAGAGAGAACCCACTGCTGGTAATTCCTGGTGCACTGTCCCGTGTCCCAGAGCACTGGGAGGTGCTGGGCACTGTCAGGATATGCCAAAGGGATCTGCTTTCACAGGGCTCTGGTGGAGCATCTACCATCTGAGATGTTTCCCTCGATCAAAGGTTGTGTTTGACTTGGACTTGGGATGAAGTTGGCCCATGAGCTGAACACTGAAATTAGTTTGTTAACTCATTTGGCTGCTGCCTTGAAGGGCCATGCCAGTCAGATTATGGATGTGGGTAGAAGGATGGATGGATGGATGGATGGATGGATGGATGGATGGATGGATGGATGGTAATTTCTGAGCTCTCAGAACTGAATTTGCTGTATAACATCAAGGCACACAGTAACATTTATAGTTTATTCCTTAGAGCATGTCCCCAGTTGTGGGTTCCACCCTGGCTGGTGAAGCACCCTGTGGGTATCAGCTGATCATTTTACATTGATCTCTGACAACTTTGCTTGTGGCTTTGTGGAATAAAACAAAGTGATTTGTTCCTGTTCTGTCTCAGCACTTCACTTGTTAGAAGCGCTGGATGTACTGACACTCAGCACCCACAATGCTTATTTCCTTGAGGTTTTATTTTGTCTAGGATTTGCTTCAATATGGCAAATAATCTACCTTTTTACAGTTCATGTCCCCTGGGGCACAAAGTGTGTATTCTAAGGGGCATAAATAGTTCAAGAATATATATCCCTTGCTGTCCAAAGAGATCTGTATCACTGGTCATGGTCTTTTTTTGAAAACCCCTTCCAAAAAGTGCTGAGTGCAAGCAATTGTGCTATGAAGAGGAAGGGTCTTGATCATCTTGCTGCTCTTGGAAGGTTCATCTTGCTACCAAACACCAATATTTAAGTGAAATAATAACTTTTGTGGCAAGTCCTTACCTTCTTTCCATCCTTAGCTTCCAAGTGGCTCAGGTGGTGTGAGTGTGAGCAATCTCTCTCCTCTATGCCAGCCAAGACATTATTGTTTTCCAGCCTTTTTTCCTGAATTTTCCTGACCTGTCTCTGTTGTTGGGAGCAGTGAAATGTGGCAGGGTGAGCTGTCCAGGCTGCACATGGCCCTGCCACCAGGCTGGAAAGACCAGCAGGAATTCCTGGGAGCACTTGCCAAAGACTGCCCTTGCTTTTTAAAAGTTATAGTTCAGTTTATTTCTGTAAAAGCAGTGACACCCACACTGAAAAGTCGTGTATTTGAGGCCATGCTGGAGGTCTGATGGCTTGGGAGGTTGCATGGAGACTTCTCCTGGTGCTGACCAAGCTCTGCATTCTCCTAGGATAAAGATCCCAGCTGCTGGGATTCACATCCCAGTTGTACAGGCTGGAGCTGTGCCATTGCCAGACTAACCAAGAGGGAAAGTTGGCCTTGCTCCATATAAACAGCTCTGACTAAGCAAGCCACACTAAATTTGGAAAAGAATTAGGGGAACTCATTTTTCAACTGCCCTGGAGTATTTTATCTCTAGTTGCCCCATGTTATCATTTCATGGGAAGAGTTTCTGTTACTCATGACTGTTTCCATCGTGTTTATTTTCAGATAGTGTATTTTTATCTTCTGTAAACCAAAAGAGTTTAAAAATCCATGGGTAAACAATGGCTCAAGGGTCCATCCACTTCTCTTCCCACCCCCAGGTAGTGCTGAGATTCCTGTCGAGCCAAGCACTGCCAGGTCCTCGTGTGGTGCCACTCACAGTCTCTTTAACTGAACTTTTCCTCCAATTTTAAGAGGGTGGAGTATTTTTAATGCAGAAATCCTTTGCAACAAGTGGTGCAAAGATTGGAAGAAAAGGCTTTTGACATTTGCTCCTTGGTTGATCATAGTCTGCACATAAAAATGACATCAGTGTCATGTATCTCACATATATATAATAAATTGCATAGTTCCTTTCTCTTTAGTCATTGTGCTTCAAGCTCATCTAAGCAATGTTGACAGTGAAGGCTCACACTTCTGAAGCCATTTAGCCATAATGGAAAGACTGTTGCAAAAATTACAGATATTTCCTGTGATTGTTGGAAGCTTTTTCCCAACACCAGAATTCTGTTCTTTGTCCCACTTCCTCTACAAATTTTTACTACAGGATGCAGGCAGTAGTCAAATGAGGTCCAGTGTCCCAGGGCCCTCTGTAACAGATTAAGAGGCCACAACAAACTGGAAAAGAAAAAGCCACGGTGGAAAATAGGGGCAAACCCTGAGCAGGAAACTCCACTGGGACTGGGGCCAACAACATCCT
This sequence comes from Pachyramphus minor, assembly GCA_013397135.1. Taxonomy (NCBI): domain Eukaryota; kingdom Metazoa; phylum Chordata; class Aves; order Passeriformes; family Tyrannidae; genus Pachyramphus; species Pachyramphus minor. The sequence goes on from VYXB01004620.1 coordinate 82,311, forward strand.
ACTGCTGGCTGGGACTAGAGGAAAAAAATGCTCTAAAGAAGGTTTTGGGAAGCTTTGTCCTTATTTGGAGAATAAGTTTATGCCTCTGCCCAGAGCAGGCTGGTGTTTCAAGGGCTGGGATTTTCTGCTCGAGCAGCACCGTATCCTGCTATTATACCCAAGCACATCCTGTAATCAGGAGGTCTCCAAAAATCTGTCTTAAAACTGAAGGTTTGTCACCCAGTGCTGTCCCACCAGTAAATCTGTGACAAACTTCCGTAACTTCCATGGCTGAGAGCTGGACTCAGGCTCCTGCCCCCAGCCCTGCGCGAGCCGTCCCCTCTGTGTGCCCGGATCGGGCTCGTGGGGCTGGCAGGTTTGTCTCCCATCATGGTGTGTGACTGGAAAGGAGCAGGAATGGGACAAAAAGGGCTTCCAGTTTAGTGGAAGGCAGCGAAACCACTGATGGTTAAGAAGGAGAAGGCTCCAGATCACCCCTCTGAGCTGGTTACACAGGAGTAGCTGGAATGAAAGGTCGTGTCCATATTGTAGCTTTTTCTTTTGCCTGCACATCAGTGCCAGCAAAGGATGGAAAAATTCATAGAATCCCAGAATGGTTTGGTTGAAGGGACATTGAAGCCCATCCAGTGCCACCCCCTGCCATGGGCAGGGACACCTTCCACTCACCCACGTTGCTCCAAGCCCCGTCCAACCTGGCCTTGGACACTTCCAGGGATCCAGGGGCAGCCACAGCTTCTCTGAGCAATAATCTCTGGAATCTGAATGGATGGAATTACCTCTAACATCCTGGTAATGTCCCACATGAGGAGCAAATCAGAGCCAGGCCTGAAATAAGCTCCTTTATAAAATCTCTTGCCATTGCCCATCTCTGTGACCCCCTTAGCAAACCAGCTCGTTTTCCATGGCAGCCTCAGCCACACATATTTGGGCTTTTAAAATGGAAATTGGTAGCCAGATGTGATGAATTTTGGACCATAGCATCCTGTGCACTTTCTCCCATAAAATCCCATGGTATGATCCCGGGCTTTTCTGCTTTTTGTAACCATATTTAAAATTATTTAAGATGAAAAAAGGCACGAACATTCTGGGAACTGTGCTGGCATTTAAAGCCCTTTTTTTTTTTTTTTGTGAGAAATGGCAGTAAAACCAGTAGTAATGCAGGAAGTTTTGAGTGGTTAATTTAGAAGGACTGTGCTTGAAACTGCAAATCTGTCCAGAGCTCTCCCTGATCTCATTGGAGCTGCTGCAGACCCACAGCCCAGGGTGTAAAACACAGAAACCTCATGGAAACTCCCAGTGAATCCCTTCTGGTGGTAGTACTGGGAGGAGTTTGTCAGTGTGGTTCAGCTTTTCCAGAACTCTGGAGGTCACAGTTCCCCTCTTTGGCCCTTCAGGAATGCTGGGTGCCATTCCTGGATTAGGAGTCTGTAGAGAGACTTCATGGAACCTTAGTTTGGGAACTCCCCTTTTTTTGGTCTCATACAGAGATTTTGGTATTTTTGCCTCAAGCAAAGCAAAACAAAATTTTAAAAGCATCAGAATTGCTTGAGATGTGAAATGACAATTGTCTGTTGTATGCTCAGAAAAAGCCCTTTGGCATGGAGCTCCTTAATGCCAAGAAGAAAGGGATCTCTCCAGTATCCAGGATGTTTGGGATGCTCTCTAGATCATAGCCCAGGTGGTGCTTGCATTGCCACAGACTCTTTTGAGTCCTATATATGCACATGCCTTTAACTTTTAGCTTCACTTCCCTGTCTGCAAAGCATCATTATTTCTTTTGGAGGGTTAATGAGTTAATTACTTGCAAATTGTTGTAAGATTCTCAGAAATGAGACTGTCAGTGTGTTTATTGCTGTTGCTGCTACTGATGAGATCTTGATTACAGCGAGACAATACAAGGTTAGTGTTTATTGCAGCCTGACTGAGTATCTGTTTACATTAAAACAAAGACCAGACTGCAGCGCCCAAGCCTAGAAAAATCCTCTGTAGGGCTTTGAGTCAGCTTTAAAATCTCAGTAAGTGATAAAATTGGCTAATATGGCTGAACATTAGCCAGTATTATTGGTCTGCTTTGAAAACCCTTTCATCCCTTGAACCCCCAAGGCTCTGTGGCAACATGTCCTAGGGAGAGGCATCTTTCCTTGGAGAAATGGATTTGGGGTATGTTTTGCTCACTCTCAGAAGGAAAACAGTGTCTCAAACCCAGTGTTCTTCTGGAGAAATTCCCTCTGAATGCATCTCCCAGGGTCTCCTGATCTGTGCAGCAAGAGGTCCTGGGTACACTTGGGCAGGATTTTCATGGAATGGTTTGGGTTGGAAGAGACTTTAAAGCTCATCCAGTGCCCCCCCCTGCCATGGGCAGGGACACCTTCCACTGTCCCAGGTTGCTCCAAGCCCTGTCCAACCTGGCCTTGGACACTTGCAGGGATCCAGGGGCAGCCACAGCTTCTCTGGGCACCCTGTGCCAGGGCCTCCCCACCCTCACAGGGAACAATTCTTTCCCAATATCCCATCTAACCCTGCCCTGTGGCAGTGGGAAGCCATCCCCCCTTGTTCTGTCACTCCAGGCCCTTGCCCAGAGTCTCTCCACCTTTCTTGTAGCCCCTTCAGGTACCGGGAGGCCACAATTAGGTCACGCTGAGGCCTCTCTTTAACAAAGAGAAGAATTTTCGGTCTCTGGGGAAAAGTGCTTTGGTTCTGCACTACAGTTTGTGAATCCACATACATGAAATACACTTAAATCCCTATTTCTGCTTCAGGAAAAACAGAGGCCATCATCAAGAACTTCAGCCCACACTACCGACGCCAGTACGCCGTGGCCTTCTGCAGGCACGTGCAGGAGGAGCTGGAGCAGCACCGGCATTCCCAGTCCTGCTTCCTGAAAACCAAGGTAGGAGAGCTCTCCTGCATGGAATAATTAACATGTTAACTATTTAAATCACACATTTAGAAGTTGTAATGTGTGAAAAACGTGAGCTGGAAGTTCATCGGGCGCTGCCTGCACTGGGCTTTGTTCTTCCCTGTTCAGAGTGAAGAGGTGGCACAGATACTCAAAGCTTCTAAAAATCAACCCAAAGCATATTATTAAAGTTATCTAAAAGTTTCTATGTAGACAAGCACAGTGTTCTTTCAGCTTCTTATATTGGATAGTTGAAAACATAATAAATGTGCACCTGGGGCATTTTACACGTGTATTTTCTTATCTATAACTCATGTTTACAGCATAGTTTGCACATAGAGATGTTTGGAATGGAGGTTTGAGGTGGAAAAGTTACGTTTGGGTACAGGTTTCAAGTCTTACTTTTGAAAATTCCTCTTTGTTTTGGTCTTGTTTGGTTGTTTTATTGTAGTGTGAGGAAAACCATGACACAAGTTTCTGGTACAGATTGTTGGCCAGTTGGACAAAACTATTTGCTTCCTGCTGATTGCAAGGTTCTGCAAAATCTAGGGGCAGAGATCACACATTCAGGGAAGAGATTTTTGTAGGAAACATGATTAATCCTTTCATCCGTGGCTCAGGGTTCCACGAAGAAGATGGCAGTAATTCCCTCTGTGGAATTAGCTATGGGAAGCTGGTTTTTATTAGAGGAGAGACAGAAAGAGAGACAAAAGTCTCTTTGTTAGAGGAAAACGCAGCCTCCAATGTTAAGAAGATACAAATCTAAATTTTCTGGCCATGTGGGAAATCAAGAATTTCCAATGCTTTGGAAACGAGTCGGGTAAAGTACTGAGGTGGGATAATGGAAGAGGTGGGATAATAGAAGAGCTGTGTTTTCAGGAAGACATGTATCAGTTACTAGAGCACAGATGCAAAAGTGCTACAAAGAAATGAGAAACAACTTACTGTTTTATAATAAAACTCTTTGCTGCATCAAGGAAATGTTTTTAGGACATAGTGGAAAATGGGAGTTTGTGAACTACAGGTCATTTTGCAGGGAGTTGGAATGAGGTGATGTTTTAGGTCCCTTTCCACCTAAACCATTCCAGGATTCTAGGGTCTTGCATTCAGCATGCCAGCTGAAAGGATCACACCTCTGTCTCAGAAATCTGGCAGTATTTTTGGAAATATTTTTGAGCTGCCTCCTCAGCTCAGGCTACAAGAATTTGCTTGTGTATGTAGTATCTGCCCAAATCAGAGGGATGTTTATGACTCCGAAGTGCATTTGAAGAGTCCAGAGCTGTCGTAGCAGCCTTCTGGAAATGTAGGAATAAAAGTTTCCAACTGGCCAGTGGTCCAGAGCAATCTCAGAGCTCACACAGTGTCTTTGCAGCCCCCAGGGGAAGTGGGGATGGTCTTATACGAAGCAGAGCTGCTGCATTTTGTGGAGGATCTGAAGAAGTGGAAGGACAGATACGTTGTTATCAGAAATGACTACACTGTGGATTGCTTTGAGAGCAAGGAGGTAAGTTCTTCTTCCTTGGATGTTCTCGTCCACTCCCAAATAAACTGGTACCAGGTGGATTTGCTGCTGCCTCTGTTTCAGCAATACTGGATGAAGCCTTGGCCTCGTCCCGGTGTCTCCAGCCTTGCCAAGGGGGTGGCTGAGGGTAAAACCTTGGCCATATATGTTTGCAAGGACTAGCAAATCATTCTGACAGCACTTTGAACCTTCCTCTGCCTGTCCCAGAATGCTTCTTATCTGTGTGTCACTGTAATTTATCCCTCTGCTCCTGCAGTTGGGTTTTAAGTAGCAGTTGTGCTACCTAAAATTAGTAGTGGCTTCAGGTTGACTACAGTGAAGTTTTTCATTTGGCAGCTACCACAGTCCTGGGTGACAAATCAAACAAAGAGGGCTCAGGAGAAAATCCCATCCTTTTCCCCTCCCTTCCATCCCTGACTTTTCCCCACGGCAGATAAAGCACTAAGAGGGTATTTTCAAACATGCTTTTTATATTTAACTGTATTTTGGATTTGACATGCCTAGAGAACATATCCAAAATTCAATCTGACAAGAAGATTTTCCCTGTTGGGAATACCCCCATGCATTAAAATCATAGAATATCCTGAGTTGGAAGGGACCCACAAGGATCATCGAGAACAACTCCTGGCTTTGTCAGAGTTGTGTATTTTATGTTTTCCCTCTCCTTAAATTTCTGTTTCATGATACTCCCCCTTTCTTGATTTTCCAGGCCTACCAGAAAGGAGCCAGTCCTAAACATCATGTTGTTCCTGCAGGAGGCAAAGTGCTGACTTCAGAAGAAGATTACAATTTGCTGTCTGATAAACATTTTCCAGATCCTGTGGGTAAGCCCTGAACTGCCAAAACCCAGGCTCTGTTCCTTACTCTGTTCCCTCTTCTGGGAAGGCTTTCAGGCTCCACATTAAAGCAGGACAGCAGAAGATGCCCACAGCCCTTTTCCCAAGCCAGAGAACAGCTCCAGGGTGGACGAACACAGAAGGTGCTGACATTCAGAGAAATGCAGGCTCCCTTTTTCCCATCATCCCGGCACAAAGCCATAGAAGCTGTGCAGAAGCAGGGCAGGAACCACATCACCATTGTTCCTGGGCTTTGTTAATATTCCTGGTTTATTTGTTTCCATTTTTAGATGCCAGCTGCCTGTGTTGACTCACAGCTGATAATGAGTCCCACAGAGAGGGCAGGAAGGTTGCTGCTGAGTTTGTTGTTTCTGGGGTGGGAACTGCTGTGGTCCTGCCTGCCCCCACTGCACAAAGACAGAGAAAATTCAGGCTTTTAGGGAGCAGATCTCATGTGGCAGAGTCAGATTTGGAAAATGGAATGCCACAGAATCAAAGGGATGAGGGTAACATGAAGACAAGGATTTATTTTTTAAGTCCTGTCTCATCCTACTTAAAGTTATGACTGTTGGGAGGTGCCCCCTTGCACCCTTTCCCAAGGCACAGGGTGGTCAGAGGGGCTTGGGAGTGTCCTCTGTGTGTCACCACAACGCCGTAGCAGTTGGGATTGAGCAATCCAAGGCTGTTTGTGGGCTTCCCATTGCTCTCCCTTTGAAAAAAGAGGGGCTCAGTTAGACTTTTATGCCTCCTTTCCCTTTCTGTGTGATGCTGTGAGTCATCTCAGGATGGCTCTCCTGTGTCTGGGCTCTCAAAGCACAGCAGTGACCCAGGATGGGGTTTGGTCACCCCTAAATGTGTTGTCCAGCAGCTCCTGTGCACAGGGACTCACAGGGACTCAGGGCAGCTGGGAACTGGGAGTACTTGATGCTTTCTTTGCTTCACCTCCAAGGGCTTGAAGTGACAGTTCTTAGGTGTGGGTGTGTTTGGAAACCCTGGAGCCAAGGGAAGCACTGCTCTTCCAACAGGGTTTAAATAGAAGTCCATATGGTCCTGTCTGGTCTGTCTGTGGCAGAGACCAGAGCTGCCCACACTAACTTCCTTACTTGCCATGAAAACCATTTCCCCAGCAGCTGCAATCCAGTGAAATTGTTTCTTTGAAATTTTACCAGGACTGTGTAGCTTTTGGCCACCTTGGACACAAAGCAAGAGGCCACCAAGTTGCTGTGGTGTAACGTGGAGAGGTGGTTGGTGCCCTCTGAGTGTGCCCATCCCAGCCATGTCCCCCTGCCCTCCGTGTTCCATTGCTTGGATTGGGAAGCAGACTTGATTTTTTCCTGTCTCATGCTTCCCTCTAGCAAAGGTCTAGAAAAGAGCCAAGCACCCCAAGAAATCTGCAGCTTTCAAATGGCGGTGTGTTTTTGTGCAGGGTCGAGTGAGAAGGAGCTGTCTCCAGCCTTTGTCCCGCTCCCAAAGGAGTTCCTGGTGTACCTGTGGCAGCCCTTTGCCCGGCACAGCTACTTCTGCTTCCCGGAGCCCGGAGCTCAGAGGGAGTTCAGCGCCGTGCTGGGGGACTGTGTGAGACACTCCAACCACGGTGAGTGCACCCTGAGGAGTGAATCTACAGAACCCTGCTTCTTGCTTTGCTGGGAGCAAAGTGACCTGGGATTTGGGGTGCAGTGAAGAAAGCTTGGGTGGAGAACGCGGGAATTGCTCTCTCTGTCCGTCCATCTAAGTCCTAAGGATGAGGATATGAAATTGTAAGAGATGTTTACTAGAGGTGGCACAGCAAATCCTCAAACTGTGTTTGCAAGCCTGACAAATTAATCCCAGGTCCAGAATCATAAATCATAAAATCACAGGATGCCCTGAGTTGGAAGGGACACACAAAGATCATTGAGTCCATCTCGTGGCCCTGTACAGGACACCCCAAAAATCCCACTATGTGCCATACAGGAGACCAGGTTGTACAGTGTGGAGGGAGTGTAGTCTCCCAGGACATTTCTGTGGTGTTGTATCACTTGTGATCCAACATTTGGCCTTTCTGCAGGTGTTGATGGCAGCTCAAGCCCCATCCATGGTTAAACCTTGTAACTGGTCCATGAATGGTGTGTAAGACACAGTATTGATTGTTTGCACAAGGATAAGTTTTAAACCTTGTGTTAGACTAGAGAAATTAAAAAAAAAAAACAAACCAAAGTTTTGACTTGCTAAGGTTATAAAAACCTTGCTTCTGTAAAATTGGGTGAGTTGGATCCTTCAGGAAAAGAAATGCTTTCCTGATTTTGAGTTGCCCTGGTTCTCCCACCAATCTCCAGGTTCCTCCATGCCTTTAGTGTCAGTTTTGAGTCCCATCTGGTCTTGCTGCCCTTGGTGTGAGATGGGAACACTCAGAAACTTCTCCAGCAATCTCAGCTCCTTGGGCCTGAAGCCTGTGCTTGTAGATAAATCAACTGAGAGTGCAGTGTGTGAACAGCCCCTGGGACTTACAGAAGTGGCTGCCAGTGGGTGTTTTTTAGCTGTCACTTTAGTGTCCTGGCCATCAGCTTCACCCCATTCCCCTCAGATAGCTGTCTCCCACTGTCCCCCACGGATCCTTCTCAGCTGCCGTCTCTTTTCCCTTGTGTCCACTGCCAAAGGCATTCCTGGTCTCCTGTAGGACTCCATTCCCACGATAAAAACACACAGGGCTGTGTTTCTAGGTAGCTTCTTAAGATGTGAGTGGTCTCAGGGGTGGTTGGTGGCAGGTGCTTCTTGGCAGGATCCTTGGTGCCCACCCTGACACTCCGTGCTCCCCCTCCCCAGCTCTTTTCCAGTGCTGCTGGAGGTGGTGAGACACAGTGTGTCCTCCTGGCTCTGAGAGCCTCCCAGAGCAGGCAGCTCCAGAGACCATTTCCTGGCTGGAAGAACAGAGGCTGGAGGCCGCAGTTTAAAAGGAACAGGCCTTGGCACCTCCAAGTAGCTTGAGCTGAATATTCTCTGTGGAGCTGCTGGGGGATCCCAAGGGCAAAGCCTGGCTCTGTGGCTCTCAGTTCTGGTGAGCCTGGTTTTGGCTGTGGCAGTTGTACAGGGAGAAAGTCCTCTGGATTTCACTCTCTTCCCCGAGGCTTGGTGAAGAGATGGAGGCACAATCAAGTTTTCCTGGCACCCCATGACTTGAAGCCTGTTCATTAGGTCTTTGGTTGGGGTTTTTCATTTCTCTCCTGGAGCAAAGTGTAACAGGCTTGACAAAGCTTTTGGCAGCCTGAGTTTTTTCTCAAAGTTCAGCACATCGCTCTAGGGGCCAATCCTGAATTGGCAAAAGCTGGTTTTAGATGACCTAATAGGTCTTTTCCATCTCCACAGCCTGCAAGTCTGAACTTTATTATATTTCATATGGCTCAGCTATTGCTCATTTATGCATCTGTTCCAGGATTTATCCCTCTCAGCTTTTCCTGTGGTCAAGTTTTTATCTGACAGAAGATGCTTAGTGACACCCCAGTGCCTTCCTGAAGGCTCATCCTCTCTGCCTCGTTATTTCTGCCCAACAGGGTGATTAACAGATAAAGACAGTCTGGATTAGAACCTACTGTTACACCAGTAAAAGGGTTTTAACAGCTGACAAGGAAACAGGAGCCCATGTTTTCTGAATTTCTTGGAGTTATATCATCTCCTGGAGACTTAGGTGCTTGCAAGTGGAAAAATGATCACAGACAAACACCCCAGTAACCTGAACTCTGCCCTGGGAGTGAACTTCTTTTTCCAAGGCCTTCATATTGATTTATATTCATTCTCACATGGCTGAAAAACATGACTTTAATAATACTTTTTAAAGGCTTATTTTGCCAACAATTCTGCTGACAAAAAACGGGTGTCTGAACAATCTGACAATGTAACAGGCATGTGCAGCAGTACAGGGGGTAGTGAGGATTGTGATGTAAAATTTGGCTGTGTGTTTTTATTAATAAACTTGAAAAGAGAGCAGAAATGTGGAAAACCCTTTGAGTTCGATCGTGGAATGTGGTTTAGTGGGAATAAGGAGCACCAGCCAAGGCAGCACTCACCCCATCTCTTCTAAAAGAGAGTTCACTTTTGCCAGGGGAGATTTGGCAAGGGCAGGACAAAGACAGATGTAATGTCTGATCAGAAGTTGCCTTTCTGTCCTTGCTGTAATCTGCCCACTCCTGGAAAGGAACGAATCTCCCTGGGCTTTAGGCAGGGACTTGGAGGAGTTTTTGGGTACAGTGTGTTTTCCCCCAGCAAGCAGAGTCAGCCCTGCTGAGCAGAGCTGCAGTGACTCAGCGTGTGGTCCTGCACTGGGAGCCGCCCTGGCATTCAGCTCTTCCCTCTCTTCAGAGTCCCTCTGGTATAAAAAACCAGCCCAGCCTGTGTTTCTGGGGTTTCTGGTCAGAACAAAAGCGTTTGGATTCACTGAGCACCGCTTGGGAATGGGAGTCAGATGTAGGGGTGGCACGTTTTCATGTCATTCCCCTCCCAATGCTCCTGCTGTGTTTGTCCTTTGTACTCATTGATGGGGGCTTGGCAGTTTGAGGAGACAGTGATTTCCTTTAGTAGTGACGGAATATGTGGATCAAAGGCTTTTAAATCTGTGACTAAGGGCTAATTAATGAAAACACAAGTGCCCAGGGAGCAGCAGAGAAACCCCAACAAACGGATGGGTGCCAGGGAGACCGGGCCCAGCTGCCCCAGCACTCAGAGAGGGCTGGATAGAGGGGAACTGCTTCCAGGACTGCCTGTTCTTCCCAAATGTCCGTGGAGCACAGACCTCCATCAGTGTAGGATTTTATGTAATGGTTAGTTTTAAAACTCCTCAGGTTTTTAAAGAGGCTGTGCTTGAGTTGAGGTGGAGTGTGGAGGAAATTAAGTACTCCCAAGTGAGATGTGGTGGCAGCATGGGATTCATTGCTTTGCCTTATCTCCATGATCCCTCCACTTTCATCCACAGCCTGGACTTATTTGGTTGCCACTCACTCCCCATTTTCTCAGTGCAATGTTGAGAACTGCGCTCCTCAAATTTTGGGGGAAATTGGCTGCTGAAGTGGCCACCTGACTGCACTGGGGATGCTCTGGCAGCCCAGAATGGCAGTATTGAGGGAAAGGCTCAAAATATTCACAGTGCCCTAATACTTCCCCTTCTCCGGGTTTTAATCCACTATATTTGTATGCCCTGAAAATCAGACTGAAGTTGCTTCCGAGCCTTTATTTAATTATTTGTTTTTTAGGAAGTCCTCTCATTTCCTGCATGTGTTTCACTTAGTATTTGCTGCTAAAAGGGGAGAGGCCCAACCCTTGGTGCTAGGATAGAGGGAAGTCTGTGTGATGAGAAGGAAACTACAAGTGGCTCTTTCTGGGAGACACAGAGTTTCACTTCAGGATTTTATTTTCTTTCATCTGGTTTGATTTCACATCCGTATCTTGAGAATCACCCTCCTGATACAGGAAGCTGAGGGACTTTCAAAAACCATATCCTGTTATCTCCCATTTCAACAGGAACAACACCAAAAATTATTTTGAGCAATAAGTACAGGCAATAAGTACAAGAAAAAATACATCAGGCAGGAGACAAAGACAAAACGTAGTTTTAAGCTCAGGAGGGGCTTGGCTACATCAAGACATCAGGGTCAGATTTTTCTCTCCATCTCTGACTTTTAGGGTTGCCATTCTCTATGCCCACATTTTCAACTCCAGATTTATCTGATAGTTGTTTTTCTCATAGTTATTTCTAACTTTCCTATGTTACATGCTTATAGTACATGTAGGACTTTCCAGCTCTTGGACTATAATTCAGAATAATTACTGAAGTGTTGGTAAAGGTTGAGAAGGTGCCATGAGATACTTAACATGGATATATACTTAACAGGACATATATGTCAATATATTAATCTACATCTGTATCTCCATATAAGAGCAAAGCAGCTGTCACGAGTCCAGACAGCACATTGGAAGGATTTCTGAGCCTTCATGGCACAAAAAGGGTGACTTTTCTTCTCCAGAGAGGGCAGCTGAGGGGAAGGATTTCCTTGTTGCCTGCTTCTGCTGGACGTGGAAGGAGGAATTCAAGTAGAACTAAGGAGCATTGTCTTTTGAGACTGCACTTAAAATCCCAAATTTTTTTTGTCTACCTCCTACTGTGTATTTGTAGCATCACAAGAAGGAAGGCCCTTCACCAATACCTGCAGAGAGATTTTTCTTGTCCCAGGAAAATGCTCTGTGAGGTGACCAACAAGAAAGAGTTGTTACAAGAGGTGTTTTGGCACTGCCTTCACCTGAGCCAGCTCTCCACCAAATATTTGAAGAAGTAAGGAAAAACATAAATGCAGTTTCTATTCATTTATCAACCAGGCAAGATTAGTAGTAAGTGACATTCTTCCCATCAGTGAAACACCACCAAACTCAACTCCTTGGTCACCTTCATCTCCTTGCAGTGACTGTCCTCCTGCCTTCCTCATGCTTCATCCAAAGCCAGCCTTTGGTTTTGAGGGTTTGAGGGGATATTCCTGTCTTGTAGGAGGGAATTAAAACATTGTGGGCTTTTTGTATGGGGTTGTGAGTGACTCGTGTTCGGAAGAGACATTTGAGCAGAGCTGGGAGGCAGAACCAGGCAAGGCCTCGGGCCTTCGTGCGATCAGCTCCTGTAAAAACAGCCAATGTTGGAGGCCAGATTGTTTCCATAGCAATTAGTGACCTGCAGGAAGGATTTGGGGACTGCATGGAACATGATTTTCACTGAGAGCAGAATCTGTCCCCAAACTGCAGATGGGAGTGCTGCAGGGAGCAGAGGGAGCCAGGGTGGATTGCTTCCGAACTGTGGTACTCAGTGATGGGTGTTGTGTCAGAGTCAGCATTTCTGTAATTAAAACTCATGCTTTGTGAGCTCAGACTTCTGGATTCTGGTTCAACACTTGTTCATCTGTGTCTTTGGGCCTCAGCCTTTTGTGAAATGTCAGCCAAAGAGCTGAGATTACTCTCCATGGTGTAGCTTGCTTTGGTGAAGCACTTTATCCACAGTCAATATGCCCCTGAAATATTATTAACAATAAAAACAATGAATTTATTGCAAGGAAAGCCCACGTGGAGGAAGACATTTACTGGCTTGCAATAGGGGCACTTGGTCTGTTTTTTCATTCCTCATGTTTGATGACCATTTTAGCCTCTTTCATGCTGCAATAATGAGTTTGAATAGAATCCTAAAGTCATTAAGGTTGTGAAAGCCCTCCAAGATCATCAAATCCAACCATTAACCCAGCACTTCCAAGGCCACCACTAAACTGTGTCCCCAAGCACCATTAATAACAATTACTGTTTAGAGGGACACAGAGTTTAAACTGGATATTGAAATAATCACTTTTTAGCAGCTATTTAAATGTTATAATGGCTTCTTCCTTTGACTGGAATTAAGAAAAATCTTCATCATCTAAGTGATCCAACATCAACAGCAGTCTGCAGTACATACAGATCCACAACTTGAACTGGAATGTTCAAAACCAGATTTCTTATTATCTGGATTTGCTGGAAGTCCAGTTTTAGCCAGAGGCACTCATCCTCTCTGGTGTTTTGGCTGAGGTAAGACCAGTTGATTTATGGCCACGGACGAGCCCAAATTCACCAGGGCAATTACTTTCCTCTGGACATACACAAGAAGTGTTGGTGAGGCAGAAAAACTGCCCAGAGAACCTGTCCTGAAGGGTTTTAACCTTGACCCAGCAACACATCCACCTCCAAACAGAGGTGCAGCTGTCCCACCCTGCTGGAAGAGCTCTCAGGACCTTGGGACTGAAGAGTTCCTCCTCACTGACCAAACATTCCCCCGCCAAGGGACAGAAGGAGCTGCAGCTCACAGCCTGGAGCACCTGCTTAGGAGAGTGCAAGTCCCACAGCAGCCCAAACACCGGATACAGCTGGAATTAGGAACAGGACCCTCTGAGTTAACCCTTGTGCACCACCTGCAGGTGCTCTCAGCGTGTGTCTGACACCCAGGCTGGGCCTCTGGATATTGTGTTGAGGAGTTAAGGTTTGAAATAATATTTTTTTTTTAAAAGGGAGATTGAATCTGTGTACAGGCTGCAGGGAAGCTCTTTCCTAAGGACTGCTTTCTGCAGCCCTGGACAAACTGAATGTGCCTCTGAGACGTGCAAATTTGGGGAAATTCATAAAGTCATGGTGCTACCAGTTGTGCTTCCATCTTTTCAAAAGGGGCTTTAAAGCAGTTACCCTGTTGTGTTTAGGGGAGGAATCTGTGGGTAGCCATATCTTACCTGTTGTTAAAATTGGGCTCCACATTGTGGTATGTTGAGTGTCTAGGTGGGTTTTCTTATTTTAAAATTAAAGAGAACAAACAGAATTTTGTTTTGCTCTTCACAAATAAGTGGATGTTACATTCATTGGGACCTGGAGAAGGCACTTGGGTGATTTTCCAAGGGCAGAGCAGCCTGGATTAAGCACACAGCATCATTCTGGGTACCTGTAAAGCCTCACCAGCCTTTTGCCAGGGGACATTCAGTAAACTGCATGGATTTGTGTGGGATTTTTGTAAGGAATATCTACAACCACCACAGCACCAAGCTCCCCTGACATGCTGCGCTCCCTCCAAACAGCAGGACAGATGGATCCCTCCTGAGAGGTGCCACATTTTTTGGAGGGAAGCCCCTGTGAGGGCATTCAGGAGCGGGGAGCACGTGTCATCCTTTCTGCTGGAGAACAATCGTTCCTGATACCACTGGGCTTTACCACCTGCCCCCTTTGCAGCTGCAGCATCTGCTCCCCTCTCCCACGGCCCATCCTCTGTCTGTCACGCAGGCAGGGCTGCCCCAACAGCTTACTCCTTGTTTTCCTGGCTTTGCTGAGGCTGCCAAGGCAGCCCCCGTCCTGCAGCCCCTTCATGAACTGCTGGATGTGCAGCACAGAAGGCCTGGCTCTTCCCTGCTGGAATGGTGGAGGATGTGCAGCACAGCTCCTTTCAGCTGGGGTACAATTCCCTTTTCTTGAGCCCCATCCCATGAATGTGCCTCTGTCTTGTGTGCCTCGCCAGCAGCTTCTGCACAGCCCCACACTGGCTGGGTCTGGCTGTTCAGTGCCTCATCCCTGATGCAATCTTTTCCTCCTATGGAAAGTAAGAATGAAATTGCCTAAATTAAGCAGTAGCCTTGAAGGATAAAGCTTCCTTTCTACTTTGAGCTGGTTTTGTAGCAAGTCTGCCATAATTGTGTTTGTCTGCTGTGTTTACTGGCGTAGGAAAGAATGCATGATTGGGATTTTATGGCACTCACAGCTTGATGTTTTTCCCATGAACTAGTCAAATGAATCACTCTTGGATTTTTAGCACCTTCTTCCCACTGCTCTACAGGTTTGGGGGCAGTCAGAATGGAGAGGAAATACTCCCTTGAGCGTGGAGTTTAAAACTTGATGATGTTAGAGGGCAGATTTTTGTCAGCACTGGCTCATCCCCATCTCAGCAGGTCCAAGATCCAGCCCTTTGGGTTAGGAGGGAGCACAGCTGTGAAGAAGGAAAATATGTGAGTCACAATCAGAGGGCTGTGGGAGCAGCAGTTCTCCCTTCCTCCAGCCAAGCCTGGCCCTGTGCTCCTCAGAATATTCAGAGTTTAACATTGGGAGGACAAAAGCTTTCAGGTGCAATGCTCCACCAGTTTCTCAGGTGGAATAATCCATGTTTTCATTAAAGCTGTGGTCAGAGGATGTTCTCTTGGCAGTGAACAGCCTGACTTACAACTAATACTGATATTTGAGCATCCTGTTTTGTGACTTGGTATGAAAAATTCTATTAAATTGTGGAGGTGGCAGTGAAGGCAGGGTTGGAATTTTACTCAGCTGACTTTTTCTGGTTTGATCATTGTATGAGCTTGGAGAACTTGTGTGATCTCTTTGCAAATACCTGCAAATCAAGAACAGTTTCTAGAGAGAGGCACCGGGAGGGTTCAGTGCCCCTCAGTGTGTGTAACAAACCTTCCTGCAGTCATTGCAGCTGGGGGAAACTCTGAAAGGCCCAATTCTGGCATTTGGGCTCTCAGCAGATCTGAGGCCTCAGTGCCCCACGCACATGAGAAGCTCTACAGGGCTGTTTTCAAGCAGTCATTTTCAAGTTTCAAGGGTGAAGCCCTGATGAAATTAATTGTAGGTTTCTGTAGCTGTTGTATTTTGTTAAAGCACATGGAGGAGACATTTCAGGCATTACTGTAGTGTTAGTCCTCCATGCTTCCCATAATTTGTATAATCCCTGTATTGCCCCTGGCACTTATGCAAACCTCCTGTGAAGCTGCTCTCTCTTTAGAAGCTCCATGAGCAAGCCAAAATAAAGTGTGTTGGTTGACAAGCAAGGCTTGAGGGCTTAATCCCTGACTCTTCACATCACAAATATTTACATGTATCAGGAACTTTTAAAGCAGCACTATTACCTTTGAGAGAATCAACATTCTCGTTCTTCCCTCCTTTCTTCCTAACAGAACAGGACTTCAGCTGATCAAGGCTGCAGTAGATAACCTTGGAGAGGGGCAATAAACCCTTGTGGCTTTGTTTTTCCTGTAAGATAATACTCCTGGAGCTCTGTTTCATAGTGAAGACTCAGCACTTCAATCCCTGAAGTGTTTGGGTGGTGGTTTTGAACTCAGGTTTGTCAAGCAGCTGCATTTCTCCAGGGAGCATCTCCACATTTTGAGGCAAAGAGACTCATTTGTCCAACAGGGTGTCCCGTTGTTTTGGGAAGTGCCACCATCCAGCAGCAGTGGCCTTGGACAATAAGCAGCTACTCCAGAGCTGTGGTTAAACATTCCTGAAATATTTAGGGAAAGCATCATGATGCTGCCAGAAGTTTTTGTGCTAATTGGTATGAGCACAGTGCTTACCTTGTCTAGGTCTGTTTTGTTGGGCATCCATGGAAAATCATCTCCATCATCAGTTTCCTAATAAAACAAAGGAACTAAAATACATTGGGGAGCGTTATCTCAGGCTTTAGTAATTTCTCAAAAGATAAATAAAGAGGGAGAATACCTAACTTTTGGCCCTGGTACACGATGTCATAGTCTTCCTACGTGCCATCCTACAGGTATCAGTGTAGGGGAGGAGCTTTCACAGGTTAATGCTGCCTTATCAAAGTCCACATGGACAAGGTTTGATGCCATGAAACTCTTCCCTCCTCTTCCTCCATTGGCTGGTGTTGGTTGAATGGGATGGGATAGTGCAATTTAATGCAAGCTAAGGGCCTTCAGGCTTAGGAAATGATTTCAAAACATTGCTGCTGGCTGCATGTGGAATGGGAGAACGGACCAACAAAGGAGGGTTGTTTTTTGAGGGTTATTTATGGACAAATCCTTTTGTGTCCCTCTTTGTTTTTCCTAGATTTCCTCAAGCAGACCACGTATGAAGTTGAGGCGTTCTTAGAAGCCATTCAGTTCTTCCGGCAGGAGAAAGGCCACTATGGGACGTGGGAAATGATAACTGGCAATGAAAAGGAGGTAAAAGAATATATTCCTGGGGGGTTTTTTGGCTTTGAATGTGGCAGCCCTGAGCATAGTGAAAGGTGTAAAGCCTCTTGGGAAAAAATGGCATTTTTAAAAAGGAAACTTAGTAGGTAGAAATACCTGAGATTTTAAGATACTTCTTATTCCCATGTAAATGATAATTCTTTTTTAATAAGAACTAATGAAGCAGAGTCTTGCATAGTAACAGTCACACTTAAACACCAAAAATTTGTGTACTTCAGTTCTGCAGAAATGGTCTGGGTCCATATTTGGGCACCTGAGTGTGTGGCTTTGAAGCACTGAGGTAACTCCACCAATCCCTTTGGCATCACTCCATGTCTCTTTTAGGGCAATTGAGACATTTGGGCCCTGATTTATATATCTTTTTCCAAAGCACTGAGCACTCAGCAGCAACTGTTTACTTCAGTACCAGCTGCTGGGTGTTTTCCTTGATGAAATCTGGCTTCCCTTTGGGAAAATGGAAAAAAAACTGATAGAGAGTGTTGTGTTTTAAGAAACCAGATTATTCTTTTAGGATCAGCCTACCTCTGAAATGCTGCAAAAGGTGCAAACCAGAGAAAAATCTATAAACAGTGTCTTTCCCAGTGTCATCATGGCAGGGATTGAAGTTCCCTGCTAACATCTCATAATAAATTCCTCACTACAAGGAGTTCCATCCTTCCTCTGGAGGGAGTGAGAGTTTTCTCCCCTCCCCTCCTCCCTCCAGTTATGGAGCTGTTATAGTGCTAGTTTCATTTCATGTTTTATTTTTCCTTCTGCTTGCCAACAACTTACTCATAACCCATATACCTCCAGAGAGCTGTAATCAGAAGACATCCAGCCTAGTTCCAGTATTATCTCCCTGGTAATAACTCATTCTGTAAGCGTGGTGTGTTCTCATGCCTGCTTGGACCAAACACACTAATTATTTTAGGCAAATATCCAAGCTAAGTGAGTGGTTTGGAACACAGCAGGCTGCAATTTGTTGCTGTAAAAATCCCTGCAGAATGCCAATAAATATATTTGCTGAATCTGAAGTGCTGCTGTGGCATAATCTGTAAGTACTTCAGTAAATGAAGCTGTGACAGTAGTGTATTGCCTATTGTAGGTGTATCAGAGGGATATTAGAGTAGAGTACCGTGTGTTATGTTTCTGTAGGGGCTGTTCATGCTTTGTGTTGCACTGGCACACACAGTCAGAGCCCGTCCTTGCTTTTGCTGAGTTCCTGCCATTCCCCCATGCTGGTGTTGGTGCCTCAAACCCTCTCCAGCAGCTGTAAAACACGAGGTTCAGCGACAGGAAGCACTGACACAAGTGAAGAAGCAGTGACATGATGAAAAGGGAAAGCTGGGGGGTGTCTCTGCACTCTGTATTAGCTCAGACAGCAGCTGGGAGCATCAGGGCAGTGATCCTGAATGTGGACAGTGCTGGGCTGTTGTTGAAGCAAGGAGAGCTGGGTTCAAATGCTCATCACTGAGCACAAACCATGTTCAGGCCCCACTGGAGAGCTAGGAGGGCTGTGTGCTCTGTGTGTGAGACTCCTCTGAAACTGGTGAGAAAGAATCACAGAATTCCAGAATGGTTTGGGTTGGAAAGGGCCTTAAAGCTCATCTCAACCCCTGCCATGGGCAGGGACACCTTCCACCAGCCCAGGTTGCTCCAAGCACCATCCAACCTGGCCTTGGACACTTCCAGGGCTGGGGCAGCCACAGCTTCCCTGGGCACATCCTTTACCCAGAGTAAGTGAGAACTGTACAGCACCTTAAGATGCATTTTGTTGGCCTTTTCCTGGGCTTGCTCTGTCTGTCTGTGATTTATTCCATCCTAGATGTTGGACTGGGCATTTGCCTTTGCTGAACTTCGTGAGGTTTTTGTCCACCCATTTCTCCAGCCCATCGAGGTCCCTCTGAATAGCAGCCTTGCTTGCCAGCCTGTGGACTACTCCCCAAATTGGTATCATCTGTTATCCCAGTCCAGTGTCTTTCCTTTCTGATTGGAACCATCTGCCAGACCTTACTGCCAGTTAGATCAGAGGGTGCTGGTCTCTTCTGCAACCACTGAATCCAAAGTGAAAATGTGCTTGATGGATAAAAGTGCTCAGTGTCAGTTTAGAAAACTGATACCTTTTCCTCAGTTTTCCTACATTCCATCACAAACTCTGGTTGTGTAGAAGTCCCTTGGACTCTTTTCCTCCTCCTGCCTTTCTGCTGTGGTCCACCTTTTCACCTAACCTTCTTAGGTTATAGATTTCACATGGGTTTTGTTCAAAAATCTGGAGGTGTTGGGAGGAGATTTGAATGTATATGAATTGTGCAGTGTGAAAGTTTTACTGGTTTTAGACCAGTGTAGTTGTCTTCTAGTGACAAAAGAAGTTGCTTAGAAAATCTTTTACAAATTCCAGCAGCTATTTATTTCATCCCTTTTGCCTCAGGATTAGGTTGGAACTAATGAGTCTTTAGGATCATGTTACACATTTTTTGAAAAGGTTAATTAAAAAAATCTTGTCGAGCAGAATTATTTGATTCACAGGTTACCCACATTACTGGTTCCACTTCTGTCCTCTATCCTGTTTTTCTTGGGATCTCCTGCTTTTCTTGTTTGAGTTGGGAAGTTGATGCTCACCCAAAAAAGTGCTGGAGATTCAAATTAGTTCAGTCATATCTTTTTTTTTTTCAGCTAGTGATCTTCCTGTCAGAAATACCCTTTGTCTGATGACTCCTCAGAACAATTTCTCTCCCATGATACCTCTTCTGGGAGGGAGCGAGTTCAGTTTAGGGGAGCAGCAATCAGCAAACCAACTTTTCAGTGGTTTTGATCACATTTCTCTCTTTAAATCAATCATTTTAGCTCCATTGATTTGCACATGGCAATTCCATAATAGCATGCTGTGAATTCTAGAAGGCATCCTGGTTCATCTGCTGCCAGTTGTTGCATGGTTTCTCTAAGTGTTACAGTGAAAATTGCTTTGGATGAAATGCATGGAGCTTTCCTAATGCTTTAATTCCAGTCTGGGATAGCTAAGCCCCTGGATATTTGAGGTTGGCTGTGCACATCACTGTGATGCAGGTGCTCAGTTTTCAGGTGGAGAGCAGTGTGTGAACATATCATTCTGACCTTACAGATCCTGAGCAACCTTGTGATGGAGGAACTCCTGCCTAACCTTCAGACAATGATCCTGCCTAAAATGAAGGGGAAGAGGAATGACAGGAAGAGGGCCTGGTTTGGTGTAAGTACTGAGACTTGCAGAGCAGCTGTTTCTCACAGCAGCTCCCTGTGCTGGCTGATTCTGATCTTTGCTTCTTAATTTAATCTGGGTTTAGATCGTAGAAGAAACTTATGGCTTAGTCCAGCAGCAAGTGGCAGAAGGATTAAGTACCTTGAAAGAAGAATGCAGAGAATTTGCAAAAACTCTTGAAGGAACCATTCGTTCAGACATGGATCAGATTCTGAACTCCAAGAACTTCTTAGCTGGAAAAATCAAAGGTTAGTGGAGGAACAGCTGTGCTTTGGAGCAACTTTTTAAAGTTTCCCATTGTGTTGCTTAAATGACCAGATGTCATTGTTTTGAAATCCTCGTGTGTTTTGAAAAATCCGACTGGAGACACCAATTTTCAGCAAACAAATGCTTTGAGCCCCTGCTGCTTCTGCTGGGAGCTGACACCTCTGGCCCCTGTGCCTGTGAAAATACCAGCTCTTGTCAGGCTGGAGCTGACAGGTTTTGAGTAGCCTGATTGGGTTCATTCTGCTTTCCTTTTGGCTTGCACAGCCTTAGGTAGTGAAGATACAGGTCACGTTAGCATAACTAAAAGAGGAGTGGTTTTGACCTGATTTCTAGGAATGCACCACAAAGCCAGGTTCTGGTTATGTGACAAAGTCATAGGCTACCAAAGAGCTCTTAAACCCAAGGGCTTCCTAGGTGGTTTTAAACTAATGTGAAGTAATCATAATTTTGCTGTGAATATACACAGGTGAGTTTAAAAAGCAGGGAAAACATTATTGGTGTTGCTTTAGCTGGCAAATAAATAAGTAAATTACTGGTAATTGGTACCTAGAGCTGCCCTTTCCTCTGCTCTCACAGTGCCCCCAGCTGCTGCTGTTTGCTTAGGTGAGGCACAAGAAGAGAGATTTCTTTGTCACTCATAAAACTATGAGCTCTCCTTTCATCACCCTCAGCATCTTTGTGGAGGTGCAAGTCCAGGGAAAGCTGCGGAATTCTTTGTGAAGTAGATCAGTTGCCATTACTTTGTCACTGTATCTCTAAATGCAACACTTGTGTGACCCTCCAGCCACTGTCTCGGAGCCTGCCCAGAAGTGCTGCACGGAAAACATCCAGCCATTTCTCAGCTCCATACTCGAGGAGCTCATGGGCCCCGTGAGTTCGGGATTCACGGAAGTCCGCTCACTTTTTGATAAAGAAGTTAATGAAATCATCCAGGACTTCCAGAAGAACAGTGACATGGCGAAGCTCAAGGAGGTAAGACAAAATATATTTGGAGGCTTTGTATTAGAACAAGGACCTCCTGGCTAGAACTTGGCAGAGAGCAGGATCTTCTGTCCCAGGTGGCACTGACTTAGCACTTGGGTTTGTTCTTTGGAAAGTCAAGTGGTATTTGTGCAACTAGAGGGTAGATTCCACAATTTGGTTTAAGACCAAATGGTTACGTGTGCTGTTAAAAATTCACCTCTGGTTTCTTTCCCTGGAAACCTGTTCTTCCCCCACTGGAATGCAGAACATGGATCAGCTTATGAACCTGCCCTTCAACTCCGTGAAAATGGAGCCCTGCTACCTGAAGGTGAACCTCCTCCAGGAGCTCCTCCAGGACCTCAAGAGTCGCTTCAAGGTCTATCACATCGATTTTGTGATTCAGAGGACACAGAACTTCATGCAAGAGGTACTGTAAGATCCAGTTTTTCCTCCTGGGAGAACAGGTTAGGGTTGTCCTGCTAATCTGCTTGGAAGTGATCTTGATAAAAGCTGTGCACGAGCCCCAGAGACTCTCTCAGTCAAAGCAGAGATGCCAAAATCTGAGGAGATCATCTGGGAGCTGCTTGGGATTTGTATTTGGGAGGTTGTCTGTGTGAGAGTCGATCAGCAAGACACGAAAATCTTGGATGGATTATCTCTTCCCCTGAACTTTCATGGTCTGAATTCCCAGTGTCTCAGCACCCAACAAAGCTGTGCTTGTAACCAGTGGGGTGGCTAAAATCTGCCTGATATATTTTACCAAAATGGAATGTCTCCTCCTTGGTAGTTTATTTTCTGATTTATATAAAAGAAAGCAATTTAACGTTAGAAACTGGTAATTACTTGGAGACAGAGGACGTAGGTGCTTTGTCCAGCTTCACTTTTCAGGGGTTTGGGGAAAGTGGTGACATCATTTCAGGTGAAAAATGAACTCCACCTCTTTGTCCCCTTTTGTGTGTGTTGGTATAGGCTGTAATTATGCCTGGCTTTCGTTCCTTCTGGATGCCTGGCCAGAAATCTCTTAGGAGCTGGCCAGCAGACTTATTTCAGTTGCCAGATCACAAGACACACTTGCCCTTGTAGCTCTAAGTTGAATCCTGTGATTTTAATCTGTGGTTGGGAAACTAAATCATCTAGTCAGGAATCTTGTGAAGTGGAGCTGGTCCAGATCTATGGAGTGGGAGTTATGAATATGGAAAACAAGTGTCTAGCACAGTGCTGGGACAGGGTTTTGCTAAAAGCAGCACTTCCAAGTACAGCCATGACCAGCAGCCAAAGAATTATTCAAAAGTCAAATTCTGATTTCATGTCTGGGTCTTTCAGGGAGACCATTCGAAAAAGCTGCCAAATAAAGTGTCTTTCAGCAAGTGAAGACCATGAGTCAAGAGAAAGAATTAGACAGAAAATAAATCCCATAAAGCCAAGCAGTGTTTTTTTTTTTCCTAAACAGTGCATGAGTCAAAATTAACAAGAAATAAGTTCCATTAAAGCACAAGTTGTTCTAAAAATGCTATTATTGCATTTCTTTCTCTCTCTCTCTTTAAAAGGCTGGTGTTTTCCTCATAAAAATAGTGAGTAGTTTCCCTTTGTGTCCATGGACGTTTCTTTTATTAATGAATAAAATCAGACATGTCTTGTGTTCGTGTTGTCTGGATTAAAAGGAGCATTTGGCTTAGCCCTGACTCGGGAGGAGGTGGAGCAGCATTCCTTGCCTTGGGAACTTGGCATCCTCTAGTGGCCAGTTCTAGGAAACTTGGGAGCACAGTGCTCAACTGGCAGGAATGGACAGCCCCGTGGGCATCTCCAGTCAGAACATTTAAAATTTGAATGGAAACAAACTGCTAAAAAAAGGCAAAACTTCATTAAATAGACACAATTAACAACTGCAGGACCGTTTGTCTGAAATATATTATTTTTTAATGAATCTTTGGATAACCTGAAAATATGGTAAATGCCAGCTCAACATAGTTCTGTGAGAAATTATTGCACTCTGTGTGATTTTTGCTGGTTATTATTTGTATTATAAGGAAAACCAATGATTAATTACCTTAAAATGCATTATTATTGTTTATTAATGATTAATGGTAGGAGTCAAAGGGAGTCTTCTTATTCTGGATAATAAGTTTTGTCTGTGATCTTTCTATATAGATAATCAATTCTACTTTTTGGCTTTGTCACCATCACTTTGGGTGGTGACATGAGATCAAATCTATACAATAAAGCTGTGACAGTGTGACAGTGATACCAAGGCTTGATTTTCTTTATTTATTGCAGCATCTTCAGGGCATGTTGCCCTTCAGAGAACTGAAATGCAGCAGAAAATTTTTGGACAATATAAATTAATCTACTCAGAGTATGTTTCCTGATAGAACTGTTCAGTTACATGAGCAGACTTGTAGTATTGACCTGCTGTAAACTCGAGATAGACACTGAGGGAGTTACATTTTCTTATTCTCTTGCATTAGATAATCTCCTTTCTGGTTTCCCATTCCAAAAGTTGAGTGTTGCAATCTAAACTAAACGAGGCTCTTCCACCCCTTCCACAATCATTTAAAGTACTTGAAATATTTATCAATCTTAGGCCTGTTATTCTTTCTCAGTTTCACCTTCTCAAAAACACAGGGTGAATTAACAGTTACATTTATCATGTTTGCATGAATTTTATGTTAGTCTTTTTAACAGATCTTTTTGATGGTTCTTTTTAGCTGATGGAAAATGCAGTTTATACTTTTGAGCAGCTCTTCTCTCCAAGTCACCAGGCGGACTCGGCCAAAGTGACAACAACCATTGAAAAAGTCAAGCTGAGGGTGTTGAAGGTAAACTTTATGTAGCTTTGGACAGGAAGTCCTTGGGTTCTGCCTTTTTAGAAAAAGGGAATATATTTTATATGAATTTATCTCTCTATTTGAAAGGAGAGCTCTCCTACCAACCAGCTGGAAATACTGATCCAGTGGCATGTAGCAAACTGCTCCTTCGAGGGGTAACACCTAGTTCTGGGCAGACCTTTATAAAAGTACTTGCATGAGCAGTCCCTTTAATTGCAATTAAATTAGATTATTATGATGCTATGAATCTGGATATAAAAGTTTTAATTAACTGTATAATTAGCCTGCCCCTAGAATTCATTCCTCTCTGAAAAGGCAGTGCTGAAATACCTGAGGAGGGCAATCAGGGGCTGTTTCTACCCTAAGCATAAAAAAAAAAAAAAGAATGGAAAGAGATGCCAGAAATCTAGATTTTAGAGTTTTGCAAAAGCTGGAATAACCTGCATGGCAGTTCAAACCCCTGAGTGCACCTGTGATGCACCAGTTACTGGATAACAAGAACCAGTTCCTGGTGTGAGTGATTAATAACCCCAAGCACGTCTGGGCTTGTTTCTGTTCTGTGTTCTGACAGCAATATGACTATGACAGCAGCACTATCAGGAAGAAGATATTCCAAGAAGCACTGGTACAGATTACCCTGCCCACAATGCAGAAGAGCCTGGCTTCAACATGCAAACCAGTAGGTTTCTGGGATTGAAAACACCCAACTCCAATAATAAAAGGCAGGGAAGGAGTAATGCCTTGTCAGTAAGTCCTTCCCTCTGCAGCTGTTTTCTCCCGGAGAGCTGTGCAGGTTGGCTGCCTGCTTGGCCAAAGGAGGCTTAGATTTGCCAGCTCATGGATTGGGTGGGTGTGGGGCACAAGGAAGATTTCAGGAAACAGGGAAACTGTATGTACAGTTTGCTTGCTCAAAGGTAATTGCAGTCCTTTGCCCATCCCTGGTTCCTTTCTTCCCTAGAGATCTGAAGTCCCCCAAACTGGACTCCTCTGGGCAGTTGGGATGTGGGTGATGAGCTGGTCCTTGTGTTCATTCCTCTCCAGCAGCACCCCAAGGCACAGCTGGGTACATGCACAGTGACCTCCCTCAGTGCCCAAAGCCTCCTGGGGCAGCAGGAGCAGCAAGAGCCAGGCCACACCCTTGCTTTTAGTGCTTTTAAATGAGTCAACAAACAAGAAATAATCACACAGAGATGATCTCTGTTGCCCTGAATCATTCAGGGTATGTTAGTAGTCAACAGATGTGGCTGCCAGAGTTTGGGGGACATGGTAGGTGTTATCAGTGTGGCAGGGGCCTGTTGGAATTCTGTTCACCTTGGCTCACAATAAATAGTCTGAACCCTCTGGAAGCCCGTGAGTGCCCTCTTGCTTTGTCACTGGGCCTGCCTAAGCCATCCCAGCCTCCCTGCCCTTGGTTTCCATTGACATCCATCCATTGCTGGATGCTGGGAGCTCTCACCCATGTGTGTGCTGCCCTTGTTCCTGCTCTCCAGCTTGTTTCAGTTCCAAAACCAAGTTTAAAACCAAATGTTTTGCCACGTTATGCTTGCAAGTCTTTAAACTATGGAATACTAAAACTTGAAACTTCCAAGAATATATTTAAAACATATATATTTAAAAATATATTTAAAGCATTTCATCACCTGGAATATCTGTGGACACAGCTCATGCCTCTGTCCTACAGGACAGAGGGAGCTGTGGTGGTGCAAACTTCCCACAAGCCTTTTGTGTTTGTGCCTCTGCAGAAATGAGCAGCCAGCTCTGGAAGCAAAAGTGTGGCACAGTTGACAGGCCCAGCCCAGTTCTGACCTTTCCCTTGAAAGTCTCCAGGTGTTTTTATTTAGGTGCCTCTTCTGGATGGTCACCTAATTTATTTTTTATAGACCACCAAGCACTTAATAACAATGATTCAGTTATTGTCTAGACAGCCTTTGTATACAAATCACTGAGCTAAAAGTGTTACACACCTATTAGAAAAACAAAACCAAACCCTGTATCTCCCATGCACCCTGGATTTTCCTCCTTGGACAAACGAGTCAGGGAGGCATTTCCTCAGCAGCTGTTTATTTCAGGTGGCAGTGATCTGTAGTGCTTTTACATGTGGCTGTACTGCAGGAATACTGTTTGATAAGCACATAAGAGATTGTGGAACGACGTAGTTAATGTAGTCATAGTTCAAATGGAGCATTGCAAGACCTGCTGGATGGATCTCCAAGGTTGCTGTGGGACTCTCAGAATCCCTGGGGTTTTCAATATCTGTTCCTTTCTTCTCCACCTGCACAGGAGCTGCAGAAATACGAGCAGTACATTTTTGCTGATTACACGAGTGTGATCCAAGTAGAGAATGTGTATGAAGAGATTTTATATCAGACACTGCTTGAAGAGGCCCTGAAAGGTGAGAACAGTCTTGAGGTGACAGTGATGACATTGCAGCCCATGACTCTCTTCCTTCAGAGCTTCCCAGTGTCCTCCCCTGGCTGTTTCAGACCCAGGCCCCACTTTTCCCAAGACACTGTTTAGTTCACTCAATGTGTGTGGCAAGCCCTAAAATCTGAGTTATGGGGCAACTTTACTAAACCTGGGAAACTCAAAGTGATAGCTTGGCACAGGCCTTTTTCTAACAAAATGTAACTATGCCAACTTCATTTGATCTCAATTCCCTGGGCCAAGGGGGGAAATTATGCTTTTATTTGCCAAGACTTGGTGATGACTAAATGGCAAGACTGTGTCAACTGCAAGACTAAGACAATTGCAAAGAGTAATGGCAGCAAAACTTAATTTCCCCAAGTGAAATGAGCTCCTGGATGCAGTTTGCAGTTCCTCACTGATGCCAATGCAGTACCCTCTGCTTTTGTGTCAGAAAACTAAACTATTCATAATAAATATTATACATAGAAATATAAATACGTACAAAATACTTGTATCTCTCTGGATCTGCCTTCTGTCTATACCCTGGATAAAAGAGAAGCAGAGGTATTGCACAGTAGGTTTTCGCAGACCCTTGTTATCACTCCTGTTCAAAAATATCAGTATAATAATTAACATAACGAGGACATGTATTCACATATTCAGTGTAAATCCTTCTTCATTGAAGCATTACCTTTGTACATTGTGGGTCCTCTGGTATTTTTCTGTTTCAGAAATGCTTAAATCAATATTGAAGCGCCATTAATTAAAATGAAAATTAATTAAAATTAAGATAAATTAATTAATTAAAATAAAAAGATAAAATCACCACCCCTGGCAAAGAAGTTGAAAATGGAAATTACTGTTGTCTGTAATATCAAAATGGACAACATAAACTCAGGAAAACACTATACCTTCTTCCATGTACCTCTGTGAGTCTTTCCAAAAACGTTTGTCTTTCTGTTTTATTTAGTGATAAAAGAAGCTGCCATTCTGAAGAAGCACAACCTCTTTGAAGATAACCTGAATCTGCCCTGTGAGAGCGTGTCCAGCCTGGCAGAGCTGAAGACCCCTTCAGGCTCAGCACAGACCACCCCTGCCAAGAAACCTTCAGCCGCCCGAGCCGAGGTGTCGGACACGGAGAGCCAGGGGGACGAAACCCTCGTTGTGACGGGGAAAATTGCTTGGGAGAAGGATGCTGAGGAAGGGAAGTCTTCAGACAAAGAGGCCTCTGGTAATGCAGCTGGTGATCACAGCAGAAGTGAAGCAGTGGTTGTTACAGACACCGGTGAGAAACAGGAGTCCCCTCCAACTGCCCACACAAAACAGGGAGCTGCAGAGGGGAAAAGCGCTGTGGAGAATGAACCAGAGTGTGTGATGAACGCTGGGAGAGAACTCCAGACACCACAAGAAGCTGTGGAGGGAAAAGCAGCTTCTGGCACTGACACTGCAGTGAAAAACTTTGGATCCAGCCCTAAAAAAGAACCTAAGGTACCTGAAGGAGCAGCAGAGGAAAAGGCAACTTCAGAGAGTCGAATGGCAGGGGATGCTGCGTTTGTCAGTGCCACTGAAAGAGAAAGCAAAGCAAAGGAAGAAGTTTCTGAGATAAACCTGACCTCCCCACATGAGAGTGTAACAGAAGCAGAGATTTCAGGGAATGCTGAAAAGAAAAGCGAGGTAGAAAAAGAAATGATGGAAAAATTATCTCAGAGTGAAAATGCAGTAGGAACAGGGTTTGAAGAGGATGGTAAAAAAGAAAGCAGTGAGCAAGGAGTGAGTACGGAGAAAAGGGTTGTTTCCCAGCATGGAAACACAGGGAAAGGAGGGTTTGAGGATAGTCCTGAAAAAGAAAGCATGTTGGAAAAACAGGGTTGTAAATCCCCAGATGACGTGAATGAGATAAGGAGTTTACTTACAGTGGCAGTTGAGATACCAGCAGATACTCCAGAGGAGAACATAAAAGAGATCTGTGAGGGGGAGATACTAAAGTTGCAAGAGGATAATGGAGGGAACAGTGAATTGAGCAAAGTGGCAGAAACCCAGGTGAGGCAGACGATGAGGAGCGAAGATACAGCAGAATATGTGGAACTCAAGGAGGAGAGACCATCGTCATATTTGGGGACAGAGGGTATGAGTTTAGAGAGCGTGCCCAGGGGGGCACAAGCAGAGTGGCTGGTGGAAAGCTCGGACCCGCCTCAGGAGGCAAAGGCAGAGGTGGAGATGAAGCAAAGCGTGTGGTACACGGGTGTGGGAAGCTCTGGAAGTGAGAGGCTGCAGCCAGAGGAACACACGGGAAACGTGTCGGAAGGCAGAAGGTTGGCTGGGCAGGAAGGAGGAGCAGGGAATAGCCACATCACCCCGGTGGAGGTGGGGCCACAGAGCTCCTCTCAGAGTGTGGCTGAAGGTGCAGCCACCACACAAGTGCCCATTTTGGATAGAGAGAACCCAGGAACAGGACTGCTGGAGCCAGTCTCTTTGGTGCCACAGCAGCACGAGGTTAACGCTGCTTTAAAGGTCACAGGAGATAAAGAGGCTGGTGGGGGCAAGGGGGAGCCAGGAGATGAATCATCTTCACTCACGGAAATCAAAAGCACAGAAGTAAAAGATATTCTCACAGAAGAAAACAGAGAAGATAGTTGTAGACAGCAAAACTCAGAAGAGTAGGAAATGTTTTTCAGCCCAGACCTGCAGGATTTATTTACTCCAGTAATCCCTGTTTAATTGTGAATACTCCTTTGGGTTGGGGCTAGAGGAAATGGGCTTTGTTGTGGGATCTCCAGCTCTTCCAGGTTTCCCACAGATCCTTTCCTGAGTGATGGGTGGTGGGCTTCTTTTTGGTTTAAAACCAGGTTACTGCTGAGAAACATCATCTTTCACTTAAAATTTGCTGCCTTTTATGGTTAAAGTCCGAAAATGTGACCACTGAATGCTTCAAAAGCAAGTCACTCCCAACTATCATCAATTTATTTTAACAACTTCACTGTTCTTAGTGTTGCTCATGATTTTTCAATGCATGGATTTGACAAGTACTGCTCTGATCCTGGTGCTTGGTACATACATACTCGAGGGTGCTTTTAGTATTTGCATGCAGTGTACAGGAAATAAATCTTTTAGTAGTTAAACAGAACCCAATGGTTAATTTAGTAGGTTGCTCAAAAGCCACACTCTAAGCAAACTCTGCAAACTGATTACTTAATTATTTTCAAGTTTTGGTGGATGTTAAAGACAAGCAAATGTTCTGATTTTTTTTTTTCCCTCTTACTGCTATATTTAAAATGGGGAAAGTATGGGAGCAGGTTTCTCAGTCCCACTGTGCACTTCTGTGTTATTTAGCCTTCCAGAGCACTTTACAGCTGTTTTATTTTGTTTTATATAAGGGAAGGGAGAGATGAGAATGTTTACAGTAACTATAACCATTTTCAGCATCTCTCTGGTTTAATTCCCGCCATAAAATAGATTCAGTTACAACTATCTAATACAGAACATTGAGTCCTGCCATTCCCATTCCTACTGAGTTACCCAGTTCTGTAGGCTTTTTAGGTGTGGAAATCATGTAATTAAGTTGCAATAATTGTGAAATCATAATCATTGCATCTAATTTCTAATAGAGATGTTAACTGAAGTGAACAGCAGCCAAAGTTTATTACATGTGCTTACATTTTGGAGGGCAGAATAACATTTAAAAAGCAGTTATTAAAATGAGACAATTGGTTTTATACATACCATCCATATCAAACCATGATCTAGGCATGCATTTGCTTATATGTGTTATTTGCATTTAAGTTTATGGACTGTGCACAGAAAGTTTGGAAATGAAACCCAGTATTTTAATAAATTGGGCTATAAAGCGCAAGACCTCACTTTAGAGGTCAGTTTAAGGCACCTTAAAATTTTGGCCCTGTGTTTCAGGCTGTTTCTGAATATCATACAGTACAGGACAGCAAAGATTAATGATAAATGCAGTAAAGGACTGCAGGATTTATGCCCATAAAGACATGGGAAGAAATAACAAAGTCCCTGGAGCATAATACGTGTTGGCATTTAACTTCAGCAAACTGCAAAGCCTTTTAATGCTATCAAAATATTCTTTAATACTAACAGAATTGACACTAGAGGAACAGGCAAATACTACTGTGTAAGAAGGGAACATTGTTGAGTAACTGGCCTAACTTCTCTGTCACTGTTGTAAAATAAATACAATTCCTATTTATTCCAGCAGCCATACTGTGGTATGGAAGCATGAAGGTCACAGATGTTTTTCTTGCAGAAGGATTTTGACTTGTTTCCTCCCTATATTTAATGCAAAAATACTAATTTGTAAGCACACAAACCACTGCCAGCCAATTTTTTTTTAACAAATCATTACTTACTTCACTGTCAGCTGCTTTGTTTTTACAAACCATTAACTATTTTTAATTGGTACTGAGTGCTAAGAGACTAAGAGATTTATACCATGTGCTATACAGCTAAGCAGGAGCAGCCTCTTTTAGCTAAAATTAGGGGACATGATGGGTTTTTAATGCTCTTTTTGTGAAAAAGACTGCAGTGTCCTGCAAAAGGAAACTAATTCATTTTAATATGAATTACATACATCTGTACAGAGAGCATTCAGAATAAATATTCCCATCATGGTAATTTTTGAGTTATTTCTGTGGCAGGCTTAGATCTGGGTAATATTTTCCCGTAATATGAATTGAGTTGCTGAAAGCAGGTGCTCGGAGGTTTGTCACAAGTAGGACAGGAAAGGACAGGGAAGATTTAGCCTGCACATTGCCTGGTTCTGCAATTTAAATTGGAGTTCCTCATGGCTAGGGGACTGTTTTTTTCCCTTTTTGGACATTTTCTGTCCATTTGCAAATGGATAAAGGGTGGGATTTCCTGGGCTTTCCACTGGTAACGGCCAGGACATGAAACACATTGGTATTTTGCTTGGAACTTTGTAAAAACGCTTGTCATGGAAATAAAGACGCTCTTCCCTTCCATTGCTGGGAGGCTGGTTGTGTGAGTGTGTGATATTTGGGGGTGGGTTATTAAACAAGTGTACCTCAGGCAGCTGTTGGAGGGTGAGGGAGCCTGCGAGGAAGGTGGAGAGGGAGGTTTTATAAGGGCAGAACGAGGGGGAATGGCTTCAAACAGGTTTAGATTAGATACTGGGAAGAAATTCTTCCCCGTGAAGGTGGTGAGGAACCAGGATGGAATGCCCAGAGAAGCTGTGGCTGCCCCATCCCTGGAAGTGTCCAAGGCCAGGTTGGAATAGTGGAAGGTGTCCCTGTCCATGGCAGAGGGTTGAATTAGATCAGCTTTAAGGTCCCATTGCACCCAAACTATTCTGGGATTCTGTGATGATATCATGATACAATTCTTTGTCTCTTCTCCTTTGTTCTTTATTCTAATTCAATGTTTCCATCACACACAGACAATCCCAGGATGTTTGTAAGTTGAGATACCACACGGGTGGAAAGCGTGGAAATGTTTGTTATTTGTTATCATTTGGGTGTGGGAAGCTGTGAAAGTGAGGGGCTGCCATATCAAGATTTGCCTTCTGGAGCTTGGAATTTCTATGTGGAGTTTCAGCTTCATACTTTATATTAATTTGCCATCTTCAATAATCGTCTCCTTGGCTGTGACTGTGCTCTGCGCATGACAGTTAACGTGCACAAAATGTTTGAAACGCTGGCGTTGTACGGAAGCGTTGGGAGCCTCTCATTTTTAACCACGGTAGGCATTTACAAAGGGTGGAATAAGATGTGCTTTAAGGTGTCTCTGACCCCGAGCCATTCCCTGACTGCCCCGCACTCTCCGCGCCCGGAGCCGCCCCCGCGGGGGGGCGGGGCGTGAGGGGGCGCGGTGCCCGCCGGGAGTTGTGGTCCGGGGAGG
>VYXB01004620.1:114797-216992 GCA_013397135.1 Pachyramphus minor
CGCGCCGGGGAGCGCGCCACCCGCTGCAGGCGGCCCTGGAGGCTCCTGGCCCTGGGCCTGCTCTCCGCCTCCTCCGTGCTGGCGGCCGCCCCGGGCGCCGGGGCCATGAGCAGGGAGGAGAAGCGCCGGCTGGGGTGAGCGGTGGGACGGGACGCGGGGAGGGACGGCGGGCAGCGGGGCTGAGCCGCCCCCGGGGCTGGGGCGGGCGCGGAGCCCCGAGGACGTGTCCCCTGTGCCCAGGCTCCGGGACACGCTGGCACCGGCCCCGCCGGCGCTGGGGCTCCTGTGCCGGGCCCGCTGGGCTCCCGGGTCAGCCCCGTCCCCGCGGCTGCTCGGGGGTCACTCCAGGTGCTCCGGGAACCCGCAGCTCACAAGCGCTTGGCACCTCGTCCGGGAGGGCTCAGCCGCCGGTTCCGTGGAATTAGGGGTAAAAGCGATCAAAGGTAACTCCAGATCCGCCCTCGGTTGGTTTAATTGTGGCCCTGCCTCCGTGAGAGTGCGGGAGTCATAAAATAGGTAAATGTTTATAGGTGTTCCTGCCGAGTTCCTGTCCGTGAGCCAAACTGTGCATGCACACGTCAGAACCTGGTTCTCTTTTGGTGCACTTTTTGGCTGAGGGGAAAGGCTACAGCATAGCTGGAAATAAATGGGATTTCTGTAAAAGTTAGTAATCAAGCATATCTCGATCTTGGTCTGTTATTGGGGCAGTTTCGTCATCCTCTGGTCGGTGGCACAGAATAATGATGCCAAAGACCTGCTGGAGAAGCACTCTGGATACTCTGCTGGCTATTAATCATGGAATCCCTCAGGTTGGAAAAGGCCTCCAAGACTGTCAAGTCCAGGCATCAGCTATAAGTTGATATTTAACTCCAGTGTTTACAGTTACTGGAGTTTCATGTTTTGTGTTCTCAGGGCACTTTGTGTGTGTAATCTCTTTGTATTTTTTCTTCATGTGGCTACACAAGGAGTTTTAATTCCTTTTCCTAATTGGTTTTAAAGTTTTTTGCGTTAATATTTTGCACTTAAAACATTATGTGATGCCTCAGGGATGTGCAGGTCGTGTCCTGCCATGGTTTGTCTTTGGGGTCATTTCTGAATAAGGTCATCTGCGTATTTATTTAGTGACAGGGTCATGTCAGTCCCAGAAAATGCCCAGTAAATTTAAGTTTTAAGCAGCTTTGTGTGCTCAGTTCATCTGGGGTTTTGTCTGCTGCTGCAGATCCCAGATCCTGTGGAGTACCTGGAAAAAACACCATCCTCTGCTCTTTTGGTGACTTAATGCACTCGATGAGTTAAACCTTCTCAGATATCCAAGTCATGGAACTAAATTGGATATTTACGGTATAACTGTGGTGTTCTTGGCCCTTTTATGTTCAGTCTTATCAGCAGAGATTGTGAGTTATGTTGATGGTAGAATTATCCTCTTGCTTGCAGGGCTCCTGAGTAAAACAGTTAGGAATGATTGGAAGGAAAGCTGTCTCAAAAAAAAAGTGCTTTTTGGGTTTTTTTTATACATAGTAGCATTTCTTTCCTTGACTGCTTTTCAGACAGGTAAGATAAATGCAACTGCAAGGGTTTTCCTTAGTATTTGCTTGCTGGGAAATCCCCAAGTATTTAATTTCATGGTAGGTGAAGAAAGAGGCTTTCCACAGTGAACAAAAGTAGTTGGATTAGGAAAAATCACTATGCTGTATCTCATTTACCTGAGTATGTTTGTAAAGGACCTGTCACTGATATTCAGACAGATATGAAAGCGTGATACATCTAAGATGGTGCATTAAAGGCCATTGGGAGACAGACCACTAATGATTTTGCTTTTTTCTTTTTTAGAAATCAAGTGCTTGAAATGTTTGATCATGCATATAGCAATTATATGGTAAGTAAAATACTTGTTTGATGTTTGTCAGAGGAGTTGTTGCTGACCTGGGAGAGAAATCAGTACATGACATTCTAGAGGAGTATCCGGGAGGGAGGGGTGAAAACAAAGCTAAAATAAATAACAGCACCTGTACACCCTTTAAAAAGACATGAACAAATGTTACTTTCAGGAAGAGCAATGTCAGGAGGGCTGTGGTAGCTTTTGGAGGGGTTGCCTGTGGTAACTCTCCCAGTCTCTGCTCTGATCTCTTGGGAAGATCTCTGATCTTTCCCAAACCGTTTCATCTTATGTTTTCAACAGTTCTCATCTTTAGTAAAGCATTCAGTTTAAAATTCCAGACTCCTAAAACTGGTAGGAAAAGGAAGCTGCAGAAGAGCTGTTTGTAGCCATCAGATTGTGGAGAACTATCTGATCTCACTTATTTTGTAGATAAAAATGCCATATAATATTTCTCGAGTGCTCAGACACGTCGGGTGCAGTTTGGTGACACTTTTACAAACTCCAGAAAGGGGATGTGGTGTCATGTCCAGGCTCTGCTGAGGATGTGAGCATCATATGACCATAAATCATGCTCACTATGGTTTCTTTTGCTATGACTGGTGATTTTCTGTGCAGGTGTCCCCATGTTCTGGGTCTGTGAGCCATTCTAACCCACCCTGAAATAGTCAGCTTGGGTTAGATCTGCTGAAGAATAAAGAATTACAGAGAGTGGACTTGCCTTGAGTAATAGTTAGTCTCAATATACTATTCAGTAACACTGTTCTGAGGAGAAACTGCAGATGTGACTCAGATAAATATAAAAGATGCATTTTTACTGCCTTTACATTGACAGTCTTGCACATTCTTTGTGGGTGTTGCAGAAACCCCTCAAGTTGCACCAGTTCCTGCAGCACAAACCGCTGTCTCCTGGCAGCATCTTGCCACATGTCCCATAGTTTAACACTTTAATGTGTAATAGCAGCTTAAAAGCTTGGCAGTTACACGTTTGTACAGCACATGAGAGGTCCATGGCCCTGGAATGGATGGAAGGGATGTAGTTTCTCTTTGTATCATTAGCTCTATACTTGTGCCACCTCTAGCAGTTTAACAAACATCAGCCTTTTGGGGGATAATTTGAAACCTGATAATTTTGGGACCTGATTCCATGAAAAACATTTGGCTTGGGTTTCCCTGAGGAAAAGCATTTGGCAAAATTGCATAAAATACTACAAGGATCTGTGCTGCTGTTGACTGTGTGATAAACAGGCAGCTCACACGGTTCTTGCTTCATCTGAAGCAAGAAAATTCGGGTTGAAAGAGAGGAATAACTTCAGCTATCCTGGAAACTTTGGAGCCAAAAGGATGTGGACTTGCCACGTACACTAGAGCACAAAACAAACAGAGAAATGTGACTTGTTTGTTTAAAGCTGAAGAAAAGATTAGGGTGTCAGACTTGACTCTGACTGCAAGAGGATGAAGTACTTTTGCAGGTGCTTTTGAAAGAGCCAGCTGAAAAGTTTTGATTTTCTGTTTCTATTAATATGGATTTCAGACATGAGTGTTTAGAAGACTGAAAATTCATGTTTGCTTGCAAGGGAAACTACCTTTTTTTTTTTTTTAAGTTATTAACAGAAGCTTTGAGTAAAAAGCTACTGTTTTGGGGTTTTTTTCCCCAGTCCTTCAACAATATTTGTAATAATCAGGATGTTTTTCTTCTTGGCTGTCAGAAAGAACATGTGAAAATGTCAGTTATTTGAGGCCAGGGACAAGTTGGGAAACTATTTGATCCAGTAACCTTTCCTGCTCTATGCAGGGAATAAGTGAACTTCTGTTCTTTATGATTTTTGTAAAACTAAAAGTCCATTTTCTCCAGAATTTTTATAACTCTTCTTCCCATAATTTAAACCAGAGGTCTCAGATTTGACTTTACTTTTGTCATGTACTTCTTTAATCTGTTTTTCTGAATACTTTGCAGGATATTCAGAAACATCTGAGCTGTGTTAAAATGATCTAGATTCTGGTTTTTGTAGTTGAACTTGAGGAGAACAAAGAGCTGTGCAAAGACCAAAACAGTCAGGAGGGTGATATACAGGGAAATAAACCATCAGTTTCAAAAGGAGTTGCTGTAAGAGCTGTTTATTTATAGAGGAATGTTCCTTTTTTCTCCCTTTATTTCATGTTTGAATATAGATTATTTTTGTAGCATATATTTGGAAATACTTTGAATGTGTTTACTTGCAGTTTCAGTGCAGTAATTGGAGTTTTTTATCTGGCCACATGTTAGTTCTCCACTAAAATTCAAATTGGAGAGCACAGAACAGCAGCCAGTTCCCTGATGAAATTAAGAGAGAGGCTCCATCCCAGATGATTTGCATTGAGCTTCTGATGAGTGGAGAGGCAATTTTGTGTGTGTTTGTTGGAATTAGACATCTTTAAGATTCATCTTTATTAATGTCAGTTTTATATTTGTTATATTAGTGTCAGCTCTGTTTGAAAAAGGCTCAGTTTTGTTAAGCCTTTTTTTGGTGAATGTTATCTTTTTAATATATCTGATAATTTATTGATTTATTGTTTTAACTTCTGTGTTCTCTTACCTGTCACTGATTGTCACCCTGGGCCACTTTATGTTCATTGGGAAGTGTTTCCAAAGTGCCTTTTAAGTCTAATTCCTGCCA
The DNA here is from genome assembly GCA_013397135.1 of Pachyramphus minor. NCBI lineage: Eukaryota > Metazoa > Chordata > Aves > Passeriformes > Tyrannidae > Pachyramphus > Pachyramphus minor. The sequence continues at coordinate 119,331 of VYXB01004620.1, forward strand.
AATCCTCCATGAAATACCAGCCACTTGATAATACCTGCATTAATTTTAGGTTTTAAACTCATCTTTGAGGTGGTAACTTCATAGGAAGTGTCACATGTGCCTCACTGCAGGAAGTACACAAGTAACTACTCTTATTTTTTTCCCTGGATGTGGCATTAGTTGTTCCAGACTTCTCTGGGAGGTGAGAAAGAAAAGAGGTCCTGTTGATCAGTTCCCAGTTTAATCATTTCCAGCCACCCAGCAGAGAAGGACTTGGGGGTCCTGGTGGACACCACGTTGACCATGAGCCAGCAAAGGCAGCTCATGGAATCCAGGTCAGGGAGGGGATCCTGCTCCTCTGCTCACACTGGGAGGCCACACCTGGAATCTGGGCTTCCAGGATGGGAGAGACATGGGCTTAGTGAGCAGAGTCCACTGGAATGCCGGGAAGATGAAGAGGCTGGAGCAGCTTTCCTGTCAGGAAAAGCTGAGGGAGCTGGGGCTGTTCAGCCTGGGGAAGAGAAGGCTCTGGGGACCTTCCAGGTTTAAGGAGTCTGTCATGGTGACAGAGCCAGGCTCTTCTCAGTGGTGCTCAGAGGAAGTGGGCACGAACTGAAACACAGGAGGAAGCACTTCATCCCTGTGCAGGTGTCCAGGGGCTGGCACAGGGTGCCCAGAGGAGTTTCTTTCCTTGGAGATACTCAGAAGTTGTTTGGACACAGTCCTGGGCAGGTGGGTCTGGGTGGCCAGGCTTGAGTAGAGGGGTTGGACAAGGTGAGCTCCAGAGGTCCCTTCCCACCTCAAAGGCTCTGTGAAATCCAGCATCATTGAGATCCCTTCCCAGAGGGTTAAGCTGTGACCAGAGTAACCCCTTCCCTTGTTTTGCTCCCCACAGGAACACGCGTATCCCGCTGATGAACTCATGCCTTTAACGTGTCGTGGTCGAGTCCGGGGTCAGGAGCCGAGTCGAGGGGACGTGGATGATGCCTTGGGAAAGTTAGTGTTTGAAATGGTTACTGGCTCCTGTAAACATCTAATCCAAGTACAACTTGCAGCCCATAAAACTTGTTTGCACAGTTGGCATGTCCAGAAACTTGCACTTGTAAGAAATACTTGGATTATTTCCTCCTGCAAAGTTAAATGATGTGACGTGAGAATTGATCAGTGAATGAGATCCAAAGATAATTTCTTGGGGTGTCCAGTGCAGAGACAGGAGTTGGACTTGATGATCCTAATGGCCCCCTTCCAACTCAGCAGATTCTATAATCATTTTTTTAAACCATTTTCCATAGGAAAGCCTTCCAAATGTGAGCTGACATTAATGGTATTAATATTAGAGGTAACAAGGGTTAACAGATCAGCTGAACAATAAACTGTTATCCATGATGTTGGCCTTATGAGTGATATTTAAAAGGGGTGTTTTTTTCCAAATAGAAAGTTCTCTGAAAACAAATAGTCAAATGATTATCATGTGTGTGGTACCCTGAGGCCTTTGCCAAAGCATAAAACATTATTTCAGACATGAACATACTTCATGTTCTTTCTTTTAAGGTGATTTAGGATAGAAAGTACTGATTTCTTGGCCAGAAAAATGTAGATTTAAGGACTTTTCCTCTGTGTTAAATGGAACCATCAAGGAGTTGCCTTAGTCTCAATGTGTTTTAATTTATTCTTCTGTGTGTGTGCAGTTTGTAGAGGAAATACTTAATTATAAATAGCTGCTGCTTTTATTTATTGGTATCACTGCTCAGTGTCCCTAGGCAGAATAGGTTTAATCAGAGCTGAAGTCTTTGTCTTAAATACTACTTCTAATTGTCTCAATAAAAAGCATGTTATTTTGGTTGTTTTTATGTACAAAAGTTCCTTAGTCTAGAAATTTCTATATAAACCTACTGCCTGAAGGTATTGAGAGAGAAAACCAGTGAAAAAGAACTGTCAAGAAAATGTATTTTTAGTCCTGATGACCTTTTTTTACATAATAACACGCTACCATTTGAGTAAAAATCCCTTTCAGGCCCTTAGATGCAGCGAATAATCTATTTATTTATTATTCTCCTGCTTTATTCTGTACCTTCTAATGAATTCAGCTATTATTTAGCAGGTTTCTTATCTAATCCTTTTCCGTGCCAGCTGCCTCATGAGTCATGTTCTCTCCAAGCCTTTGCAGTCACAAGGGCCAGGGTGAGGCAGCTCTGTCCCCCTGGAGAGCTCAGGAGGGGAATTGCACCCAGTTTTGTAGCTGTGAAATGCAGATTTTCCCTCCTTTTCCATACAGAAAGCTGTGTGTGTGTCAGTTGTGCTTAGGCACTGCTTCATCACTGCCTCTGGTGGAACAACACTCACAGAATGCCCTCATGTCTTGGCAAGGTTCTTTAAAGAAAATTGTAATGTAGCAGCACTTAATTAGGATTTTAATAGTCAGGTGTTGCCTACAGGGTCTCAAACACTGGACACTCAAACATTTAAGTTTTTGGTGCTTAATTGGCAGTTTTACCTGGTTCCAAAGTTCTCAGTTTTAACACCATCATGTTCTGTAAATTCTGTTCTGTCTGTGGTGTGTGTTCTTTAACACAGAGCAACTGTTGGAATTAGATATATTTAAGATACAATTATACATATAATTACTGGGGTAGGAGAAAGGCCCACTCAGCTTGGGATACACTGGAGAAAATCTAGGAATCTTTTTGTAATATTCCTGTTTGAAACCATGTGGATCTGACTTTTTATGGAATAATTATAGAATCCTAAATGGTTTGGGTTGGAAGAGACCTTAAAGTTCATCCCATTCCACCCCCTGCCGTGGGCAGGGACACCTTCCACCAGCCCAAGTTGCTCCAAGCCCCATCCAACCTGGCCTTGGGCACTGCTAAAGTAGTTCTTTATTCTAAAGTCAATAAAGTAGTTCATTATTTTAACCTGCCACGTGCTGCTGTTGGAACAGTTTCTGGTAGGAGAAATTTAGCTTGGATCTCAACATTCTTCCTTTTTTTGACAAACAACGTAAAACAGAGATTGGAAGAAGACTTGAAACCGTTTTCCTGGGTTTCTTACTAGATTTGATTTGAGACTATTTATTAATAAAAATGAAATTTACTTACAAGAAGTTAGAAAGCTTTGCAGTAAATGAAGGTATCTCTAATCACAGCTTCTTTCCTGAGTTCCTACTCTGGTCACTAATCAAGAGAAGAAACTTAAAAATGGTTTTGATATTTAACATACTGTGTACAACTAATCTTGTAGCACCCAGTGGTCTGTGAGAATTTAGTTTCTTCCATGGTATCAGTTACTGTTAAAAACTACTTAATTTCTGCACATACAGGTCTGTAGTAAATCTCTTTTAAATTTCCTTTCCTAGGTTTTCACTGACCTTGATTGATACCTTGGACACTCTTGTGGTGAGTTTAATCTGTTGATAAACTTTGACAAAATGAAAAGGTTGTCTTCTGATGGCCAGACTTATTTTTAGATTTCTTTTCCTTGATCATTGATCTCTGGCTTTCTGTTTGAAGTGACTGTTGCTCGTAAGAACTTTCAGGTGCTGTGAGGGCCGTGTTTGGAGTTGGTTGTAAAAAGAAAACTACAACAGTTCCTTCAAATGTCACTGATAACTTTCTTATCTTGCTTTTTTGGGGCTTTAACTTAACAAACAAGTATGTGAGTTTACTTCCCATTTTATAGCCTAAAGCAACATGCAGAGTTATTGGGGGACAACCCTGTAATAGCACTGATTAACTTATGGTTTTAAATTTTATATACACATTTCATGGATGACCTTATGTGCACTCAAATGTACTGTACATAAATAGCCTGGGACTATATATTAGCTATGTTGGAACTTAACACCTGCTCCCATTTGTATTCCAGGTGTTAAATAAAACCAAAGAGTTTGAAGAGGCTGTAAAAAAAGTAATAAAGGATGTTAATTTAGATAACGACATAGTTGTGTCTGTCTTTGAAACCAACATAAGAGTCCTTGGGTGAGTAACATTTTGAACATTTTGAAAGGTGGGCTTTAGGTAAATGTCTTTCAGACATACATTCCTGTGCTGTTCCACATCATTTTAAGGAGTTGTGCCTTTCTCAGTTTGCCTGACAGGGTTTAAAATGCAAGGCAGGACTCGCTGCAGTGGCACTGGATCAAATTGACCCTGCAGCAGCAGCTTTTCTCATTTCAAAAAACTGTGCTTGCTGAGGTAGCAGTGTTTTTTCTTATGGAAACAGGCTTACAAATGACTCTGAACACTTAATTTAACAGATTTCCCTACTTGGGGTCGTAGATTATTTCAGGGTGGAAGGGATCTCTGGTGCTTAATGAAGGATCACAGCATGTAATTTTTAGTTATTATATGCAGTTTTAGAGCTGTTGGTTGTTATTCCTGACAAATATTGCTGAATCAGTGATTCCTCTACAGGTCAGGATGATAAATAGTAAGAATGGCTTCCAAAATACCAGCAGCTAACCTTGATTATAAAAGGAATTGCATCAGCAATCTGAAAACTAGGGCTGTGTGAATATAGCACAGTTATACACAGTCATCTGAATGGTAGAGATCTTTGCACTGCAGTTCACATGAACATCCCTTTTGAGGTGGGGATAATTTTTCTTGTGTCCAGAGGTCTCCTAGGTGGGCACTCAGTGGCAATTATGCTGAAAGAAAAAGGTGAATATATGCAGTGGTACAACGGTGAACTTCTGCACATGGCAAAGGAGCTGGGCTACAAGCTTTTACCTGCCTTCAACACCACTAGTGGTCTCCCTTACCCAAGGGTAAGTTCTCTGCCTTCTGTCATGCAGGATTACTTCTGTTGTTCTGGTTTTATTTCTGTTTCCAAATCATTTTTGTATTTATTAAGTGGACAGAAAATCAAAAGCTGAGAAATGACAGGTGTTCTCTGGAGCCAGGAATAGTGAGATGTTTACAAAGCTTGATTCCCAAGAGCACTTGTGACATTCTGAGTTCCTGATTTGCTGGTAAATATTAATTGCTAGAATTAGGTTTTCAGGGCTTATTGTGTTATTCAGATGTTTCCTGAACCAGGCAACAGGTCCTTGTTTGGGAGGGTTGAGTGTTTTGGGTACTTCTGGATAATATTCTGTGTGTTTGAGTTGACAGTAGGTGGTAAAAGCATTTTCCAGTCTAAGAGGGCTGTGTGGGGTTTTCTTCTTGTCTTTAGAAGAAGCTGTAGATCGTTGTACAGTCACAAGAATGAAAATTCTTAAGAGTGACAAGAGTAAAATTAAAGGTGATAATCTCTACTTTTCTTTAGGTTAACTTAAAATTTGGTGTAAGACATCCAGAAGCACGAACAGGAACAGAAACTGATACCTGTACAGCTTGTGCTGGTACCTTGATCCTTGAGTTTGCAGCTTTAAGCAGGTTCACAGGAACATCTATATTTGAGGTTTGCTTTCCGTGATATCTTATTTTTTGGATTAGGTGTTCATTAGTGTTCAGTTACATTTCTGTAATTTTGAGTTCATGGATGTGTGTCTTAGCATTTCTGCACAAAAAAAATTGTATGTATTCAGGTTTGTTGTGTTTGTGGGATTTGTTCTAAGGTTTGGTTGTTTTCATCACTTTTTTTATCACAGCAAACACGGGAAATAATTGTGTTTGAAAGTAGCTACAGTAATACAGCAGTAAATGAGATAAATGTACTGAAGAATAGCTTAAGGGTAATGCTTGCATAGTTTTGGGGGTAAAGAGAAAAGGACTAGTAAGAAAAGTGAGGTGCTTTGTCCTTAAAATGCACTTAAAACTAAAATAAATAAACCCCATAGTTGTGTAGTGTCACTGAACATGTGCAAGACCTACCTAAGGGTGTATTATCAGAAACACAGAATATCAGAAAGGTAAATGAAAATACTTGCAGGTATCTGATACAAACTCCATCTGATGAAAAAAAAAAAAAGCCCAGGTCTTTTCCAGATTAGAATTTTTTTCAATCTTTCGTGATGTGCCTGGTATTTCATTTCCTGTCGTGGAACCCAGTGGAAGCAAAACTGGGCCCCTGAAAATCCCATGCATGTGTTTGCTGTTTGAAGTCATCTTAGTTGAGTAAATGTTAAATTCCAGTTAATTTGGAGCATATAAAGAATGTGTGGAACTAGTGTGTTGGTGAACAGGGGCTGCTGCTCCACCTTGGGATGCCTGAAACAGGGATTTTGTTTCCAAGGATGTTACATTTCCTGAACTATTTTAATTAGGCTGCAGTATCCCATCATTATTTTAGAGCAGGAAACCCATGCAGAAGGGTGTTCCACTTGTGTATTGGCAAACATTTGTGCAGCCAAGCACCAATCTTGCTGATCAACCCCTGAATAATAACTGTATAAAACGTGGGCTGAATATTGTACTATTAAAGTGTGTGTGATACTGAGATTTATAATTGCTAGATATGAAACATTCCTTCCTCGCCTCTGAATTTCAGTAGACAAAAGAATAGCAGTCTTTATTATCTGTGTTTCTCTAATTTCCTTTTATTTTTTTTTGCCTTTTGTTGCAGGAATATGCCCGGAAAGCTCTGGATTTTATCTGGGAGAAGAGGCAGCGCAGCAGCAACTTAGTGGGTGTCACTATCAACATTCACACTGGAGACTGGGTCCGGAAAGGTGGGTGGTGTTCTGCCTCAGGGTCAGGGACCACAGGGGGTGTGGAGCAGGGAAAAAACTCCTGACACAGCCCCAACACCCTTACTTAGACTATATAAAAGAATTACATCATTTCAGTGCTGCATAAACCTGCTACACCAAAGCCTGGCTTTGCTCTGAAAGGGTTTTTTGGTAGAGAAACCAGTTTTATTCATTGCAAAGTGCTCCCTGATTCACTTTGGTACTGAGAGGGGAATGCTTTGGGGTAAACTTCCAGAGATTTTGCTATAAATACACAGGAAAAATATAAATAGGACAGAAGAAGTGATTTCCTCTGAGGAAAGTGAAACAACTGGCTTCAGTGCATGTCTCTCCCTATTATTATATGCATTGGCATTGCAAAGCCCTTGGCTTTGACACACAGTGTTGTGTCTCTGCATCCATCTGGACTGTAATTCTAGTGATAGGAGGCTTTTCCTTTTTACTGGAAAAGCCTTTGAAATCAAAATGGAAAGATATGGAAAACACCCATATATCTACTTCAGGTAAATCCACCTTTTCATTTCCTCCTGTTTCTAGATAGTGGCGTGGGAGCAGGAATAGATTCCTATTATGAATATTTATTAAAAGCCTATGTCTTGCTGGGAGATGACAGCTTCCTGGAAAGGTTTAACACGGTGAGTTAACACCTTGCTCAGGTTTGTGCCTTCTGTAAGACAGATTTAAGATGAGTTGTGTTGTCAGCTGTTGGCCTGAGCAGCCTGTGTGAAGAGATCTTTAGCAGAATTTCTGTGACTTCTGCTGTGTTTAGTGCCAGCTCCTTTTACTGAGGGTTTTTGCTAATCTTGGGTGATTAATTTTAACCCCAGGATCTTCTAGACCTTTCTCCATATTTCCAGTACAGGAGAAGCTGTATTTCATTCAAGTGTGCTTACAAGCTGAAAACCACACTTGGATTACTAAATTCATATGATTACTATGCAGCTGTCAGCATCTTTATTCTTTAATAAGAGTATTATTTCTTTTAAAAATAACTACATCCATTAAAAACATTTTAGATGGTAAAATGATTTTATATCACACAGCATGATTTTCCATTAAAATTGGAGTAATTCAGTGGCCAAAGGCCTGTTGTAACACTTTGAGTGCTGTGATTATTTCATGTTCCCAGTGTGCAACCCCCATTATATTTCCTTGAGTTATATCTGTTAAAGTGTTTCCTTTCAGTTTGGCTCTTGTGCTCATGGCTGCACCTCCAGAAAACCAGAAAGGTTTTCCAGTCTTTGGGGAGTATAGGGTTGGAAAACAGCAAGGTGGCACATGAGTTAGTGGGTTTTAAAGTTCTGAGCCACCATGTCCAGCTGCTTTGTTGGGATTTTTTTACCTCCTTTTCCTCCTGAGACCTGTTTGGTTTAGAATTCTTTTGTTCAGAGAAAGCAATTTCAGCTTTTTTCAGTGTGGGCTTAAAAATTCAGCCCAAACAAATGTGTCTTAACTGTGATAGTTCTTTGTTTATCACCTGGCTGCTGACTATACTTTTGTGTATGGGTATGACTTGGGAAATGTGATAAGTTTTGCATGTGGAGATTTTCAGTATTTACTTCTTTTTAGTTTGCAAAACTAGAATGTGCTGACCTTGCCAAATGTGGTAATGATTGGGAACTGTAGTCCTGGTTCTTCCATTGAAATAAAATGCCAGTCTGGTGAGCTCTGTCTGGTTTTGGAATGGTATTGATAACACAAACTCACGTTTCTTGTGCTGTTTGGCAGCACTACGATGCCATAATGAGATACATCAGCCAACCACCTCTTCTTCTTGATGTTCATATTCATAAACCAATGCTAAATGCTCGGACCTGGATGGATTCTTTGCTGGCTTTCTTCCCTGGATTGCAGGTAAGGTATAAAACCCAGGAGCAGATGGTTTTAATGACAAGTAAATTATTAACTGGACTGGATATTCGGGTCAAGCTCAGTAATTTGATTTTCAGAAATACTGGGTGAGGATCCCTGGAAGTGTCCAAGGCCAGGTTGGACGGGGCCTGGAGCAACCTGGGCTGGTGGAAGGTGTCCCTGCCCATGGCAGGGGATGGGACTGGATGAGCTTTAAGGTCCCTTCCCACCCAAACCAGTCTGTAATTCCATGATTTCTGTACTCCTGTCACTTCATTGCTATGATGCTTTTCTGGCCATGTTGACTATCAGGAGAAGTGTGTCCATATAATTTGCTTCCTTCTCCTAGTCATGAAAACACATTAATCTGCCTTTTTAATAGTCTAGAGACAAATGTTTTAGTTTGTGTGCTATTTTTATCTTTACAACAAACTAAATCACATTTCCACCCCAGGTCTTTGTAAATGACAGAGATCTTTGTTCTACACAGACAATAATCTTAATGAGTTCACTGATTTGGAATATTTGTGGCTTACACTGAAAGGGAGTAAAGATTACAGTATTAAAGTGGTTGGTCTGTAGCTTTTACATGAACACAATGAGTGTGCTTAACTTTGAATATTACTGCTATGCTTGGTGAATTAGTGTTAACTTTATTATTTCAATTTAGGTGTTGAAGGGCGATATTAGACCTGCAATTGAAACTCATGAGATGCTGTATCAGGTTATAAAAAAGCATAACTTTCTTCCAGAGGTAAGGTTGTGGTTTTTTGTAGACTGATTTTTACCTCAGTTTGAGCAGTCTCAGATACCCCTTTGAAAAACCAGTAGGTATATGTGTTATTAAAATGAAAGTAATGCTTATTTGCACAGCATTCTTATGAAGTTTGCAGTTCTGCATATGTGACAGCTGTGTTCTGGATATGAAATATTTTTCCTTCAGTTCTGCTGTAATTAACACAATTAACTGCTGCTATTAACAGTTGCTTAGACTTTATATTTTCGGTCTTTCAGAATTGACCTTGACTCATTTCATTATGCAGAACTTGTATAATCACATTTAGTAGTAGCTGCTTAGTAATAAAATAGTGTTAATGCTAAAGATCACAGTCATCTTTATTAACCCAAGGAGGGAACCTAAACACTGAACTGTTCTGAGACCATGTTCTGAAATTTTGCATAATGTCCTTGAAAGTCAGGACACAGACTTACTGCAGATTCTGCAAGTCTTTGATTGAGTGAATTCTGCCCAGAAAAGCTTGTTTACCTGCTGGAGTCTGTGTCTTAAGCTGTGATGACCCAGAATATAGCAGAAGGCTTCTGACTCCAGGTTTAATTTTGACTTTTCTCTGGTGTAACCTTATTTCTGCTAGAGAACATTTTAATTAACATCACATTCACCTAATGTGGGTATTGAGACCAAAGAATGCTCACTAAGCACTGGAATGGTTCTCTCTTTTTTTGAGTGCTTTTAAAATGGTGTGTTTTGGCTCCTTGTGTTTTTTTGGGGTTCCTTTTTGGGTGTTTTATACTTACAAAAAAAACTGTGAAAGGTCTCTTAGTTGTATTTAAGCCACTGGACCATCCCCTTTAGAAAAGACATAGTTTAAACCTTTGTATGAAGTAGTAAATACATGACAGAAGTGGCTTTTCCCAATGCATATTAAGAGTGAATACACAGACCAGGAGATTTTTAGATACCTGACTTCGAGTCTGTGTCATTAATTTAGAAACAGCTTTTTAACCATCTGTCAGTTTGCAATGACACTGTAATGCACTGGATGTCAGGTGGTGGGAATGTTTGCAAAAATGGTTGTACAGTTAACATTAAATTCAGAATAAACCTGTGTTTGGTTTTCTCATTCTTGCATTTATTTCTGTCTGCCCCTTTTCATCCTCAGGCATTCACAACAGACTTCAGAGTTCACTGGGCTCAGCATCCTCTAAGGCCTGAATTTGCTGAAAGCACTTACTTCTTGTACAAGGTACAATCATGTTCAGTCCTCAGACTTTTGGCCACTTTTTCGAGCACCTAGAATCTTGTTGCTGTTTTATTTCAATCCACAACTGAGTAGCACATCTTCATCTTATTTACTTCCTGGAGTCAGTTCTGTAGATAACCAAGATGAAAGTGCTGATTATCAATAACTGTTCCAGGAGTTTTGTTTTATATCTCTAGCATTAGAAAGAAAACTAAGTGACAAAGAACCATTTTTAAAAAATATTTAGGTGTTGCTGATCTCTTTTAAAGAGATCTTAGAGACTAAGAGCAAATGTCCTTTTTCACTTGACAGAGAAGAAAGTGCTGATTGTACAGTAAGTGCACCTCTGTGCTTAGGTTTTGGGGTTTGTTTGTTTTTTTACTTTTAGGTTTTGTTTGTTTTTCTTTTACAGGCTACTGGAGACCCTTACTATCTAGAAGTAGGAAAAACCCTCATTGAAAACTTGAACAAGTATGCAAGAGTTCCTTGTGGGTTTGCTGCCATGAAGGATGTCCGTACAGGAAGTCATGAAGACAGGTAAAAGTTTTCACCATTCTTTTCTTTGGATAAAGATACAGAAAAAAATCAAATTACCCTGTTTGTATAAGTGAATTAATTGAATTTTGAGTAGCTGTCTTCAGCTTGATAACCAAGTCTCAAATTACCCATTTGTCATAGTCTGTAAACTGTTGCAATACAGTTTATTCCATAAGAATATTTTCAGTTCCACAATGTTTCATTTGCCTCAGAGCAATAGATGAATTACCTCCAAACAAAATATACTTCAAATCTGTAAGTTTGTAAGGAGATTTATTTGTTTTTTCTGTAATTCTGTTTAGTACTGAACATGCTGAATCACTGCCTTCCAAACAGAGTTTCTTCCAAGTGGAAGAAATTCTACTGGAATTATGCTCAGCAATAACAGTCATGGAGTCTTCAGAGTTGGAGCAACAGGAGTATTTATTTTACTGATGTTTTAGAACTAAGGAGATTTCCCTAAGGGACATCCACTTTTTTTTTTTCCCCATAGAATGGACTCATTCTTTCTGGCTGAGATGTTTAAATACCTGTACCTGCTGTTTGCTGATAAGGAGGACATGATTTTCGACATTGAAGATTATATCTTCACTACAGAAGCTCATCTGTTGCCACTTTGGCTCTCCACTACAAACCAAACCATCTCCAAAAAAAACACAGTACGTAACACCTCAAATCTAAATCAGTTTGTGCTCTTTGAATCACTTCCTTTTTTTTCTTTTTTTTTTTTTGAGGGGAAATGGAAGAAAAATCGGGAAATAATCATAGTTTGAAGCAGTGCACCAGTTTGAACACATTTAATATGCACTATTTCATCATATTAACAGTGCCAGTCACAGGAGTGTGAATAATGTTTCCATGACTGGATTCTGCACTGCTGACCCTTGAGAAATTGGAATAGTAGCAAGATTTAACAAGAAAATAATTCCCCACCTCTCTCAATTTGAAAATAACACACTAGGATGTTTTTATACCCATCTCATTTTCTACTGTTCTTTCTAAAGCAAGTCTTTACAGTAACATGCCCAAGTTTTTTTTGTCTGTTTTACTGCATGAACCCTTAGCAAATTTGGAAAGGTGTTTCGAGACAGCTTCAAAGTTACTTTGACAAGGTACAGCTATACTTTTTGGTATATTTAATTGTTTTAATCCACATCATAGGCATGTAATGTGTACATGTGAGACTGCTTATGGGTTTATAAATTACTTCACCTTCCCACATAACCTGTAGCAATACAACTGTGCCCTGAAGCATCATAAATACTCATCTTCTATGGTTTTGTGGTCAATAAGGTGACATAATTTATCTGTAAGGCAATAGTACTGCTGGCAAGCAGAAGAAATGCATGAGGAAGTGGAGTGCCTGAGACATCAGGGACATAAATTCCCTTATTTGTGCCTCTATTTTTAACCTTTACTAAGAGTTTTACAATAATGCCTGGCTCAGAGGAAAAGGCTTATGTTGTGTCCTGGAGAAATCTTATACCTGAGGAGAAATCATGCTCTTTTATGCACTCTAGCATGAGACAGTGACAGATGTTTAATTACTTGATATTAATGTCTAACATTGGTGATATATTTAATATATTTAATGGGTCACGGGGTTGCTTTTTAATGTTCCTTGATGGTGGAGATCCCACACCCCCTCTGAAATGTTCTTTCCCTGAGAATTTATTTCCTTCTTTCCTTTGAGTTTTGCAAATGGAGGTTCTTTTTTACACTATGCCAGAAGTTTTCTGAAGGATCTGAAAGAGCATTTTACTGAGAATTTGTTCCCAATATAAGAATTGGATACTTTTGACACAGGCAGGATTCCCACAGCTGTCAAGGCTGGCCTAACTTAGGTCATTCTCTTGAGAACCACAAATGTTAATAAAAGGCCAGTAAAGAAGGTAAATTGGTCAAAGACAGTTTTCTTAAGCTCTTTAAGTTGTTAATGGGCATAATAGAGGTCAAAAAATGCATTGAAAGTGGTGTCAAATGGGTAAAAGTCTGTGATGTTGAGTGTGTTACTCTTTTATGGGATTTTATCTGAATGAATGGAATGTATACATTATTTTTAACATAAACACACTGCTGTTAAGACAAATTGCATCTGAGATACAACATCCTGTTTGTATTTTGTTCTCACAAACAGGAAAGGTCATGTCTTACTACTCCTGTGAACTAGTAGCCCTTTAGATCTTGGGTTTTTGGGAGCCTTTAATACTTGATTTTTAATTAGCTAGTAGTTGCAAACAGGAGGGGTGGGGTGTTTTTTCAAATAGATAAATACTACATTAATTTTTATGGGTGAGAAAATGAACTTGCTGGTTATCTAACCAGTTAGTTGCAAAACTGGCTAAATATGGCTCCAAACCACCAGCCATGTTCCACATGGTTCCACATGTTACAAACCAGCAATTTGTGCAAATGTTAACTCTGTCAGCTTTCCTGAAAATAGAAATCCTTTGAATTATATATAGATTCAGACTTGCAAGTCAGTGTGGCTTCTGAGGAGGAGAATCTTTTGTTCATAGGAAAAGATTTTTGGTAACACAAAGCAGGAGTGACCCAAGGCCTGCAGCTGGTCACTCAGTGGAAAGGCAGCAGCAAATATAAACCATAACTACTCCCTTCAGTTGTCCAGCACAGAAAAGTGCAGGGTCATGAGCAGGCTTGAACTGTTTCTGAAAAAAAAAATAAATCTGGAAACTGTGTATAAATTTATTAAATTACAGATTAGAATTGGTGTTGTATTTATCTATCCCTAGGAAGGGGTTGTAGGGCACTGATTCCCCTTTCTTGCACTCAGCTGCTGCATGTCCTGAGTACACATATCACTGCAATGAGGTTTTTCTGTTGATTTGCTTGATATGGAAATGTAACCTGCATCTCAATAAGGTGTATCTCTCATTTTAGACCACAGAGTACACAGAGCTGGACGACAGCAACTTTGACTGGACCTGTCCCAACACCCAGATCCTTTTCCCAAATGACCCGATGTTTGCTCAGAGTATTCGTGAACCTCTGAAAAATGTAGTGGATAAGAGCTGTCCCAGGGGTATTTCCAGAGCGTAAGATGAACATTTTCTATCTTGTTTTTTAGCACAGGAATGAGTGGAATAGGATCTGTTAGGCATGGAAGGAGAAATATGAGGTGTACTGGATGTACTGCTCGAGCCTGCAGTCCTTTGGGAGTGGATTCCTAGTTACAGGAAAAATCAGTCGTCGTTTCTCTGGCACCATCAGCAAGACTTAGTTCATTTCCAGCAGGAATTAGCACATCTTTCTAAGCAAAAGGAGCTTAATGAGCCACATACCTGGGCCACAATTCCCACTTGGAGTATTACAGGAAGTACATCTCTCTGATATTCTAAAATTAATTTCTGTAGCCTCTTGAACAGATCTGCAACTCTTCTTTGTAGTAAGCAAATCATGCTGCCATATATAACTACAGCTGTTCTGAGGGATTTAGGACAGTGTTAAAGCCAAGGAAGTTTATCTTTCTGACCACCTCTTTTATTTTTATACGTCATGAGTAAAACTGAGTAGCAAGTGCATGAGAGAAACTGGTTTTAGTCAGTCTTACAATAATGCAGCCTACTTAGAAATGAGAGAGAGCATATGGCAGTTTTGTTATCAGTGTTGGGGGGGTGTTTTGCACTATAAAATTTCTGATAATATTGACACCTTTTTCCAAAAAGATACCTTGATTGAGAAGTTGTGTTCTACTGAAGCTTGTACTGAGTGTTACTGCAAAGAATTCTGAACTTGTGTTGGCGTGGATAACGTGAGAGTTCTGTTTCAAGAATAACGCATTTTTTAAAGCTTTGATCCCTCATATCTTTTGGCAGAGAGGAGAGTTTGGGAAGTGGACCAAAACCACCGTTGAGAGCCAGAGATTTCATGGCCAGTAATCCTGAGCACTTGGAGATCCTGAAGAAGATGGGAGTGAGTTTGATCCATCTGAAAGACGGACGAGTGCAATTAGTGCAGCATGCAGTGCAAGTAAGGCCTGACAGGGTATATATTTTTTTAGAAACTTCAGCAAAATCCTACTAGCAATGATATTTGACACTTGCAGCTTGAGGAGGGACAGCCAGCCTCTGGAAGGAGGCACATGAGCTGGATATGCAGCTATATTTAGCAGGCTTGTTAATATTTTACCTCAGCAAGACTTTTAACTAATCCTGCATTAAATTAGTTGGAGGCTGTTCATGTTAAAGTGATGTAGCTCACAACATGTTCTCTGAAAACACTGCTTTCAGTGTGAGATACTTCCATTTCCTTAGGAGGTCTATGTATATTTTAAGTCTTCTGGGTGGTTCAGATGCAGAAAAACCTGATCTGAAATGATGAATGAGTGGCAGCGAGCATCCACTCTGTATCTGAAAATCTTTGCAGCAAACATAACTTCCCATTTCTTTTCCCCCTGAGTTTCTCAACCATTTAAGATAGAACTGATTATTGGTTCTTTCCTCTGCAGGCAGCAAGCTCCCTGGATGCTGAGGATGGCTTACGGTTCATGCAGGAGATGATTGAACTCTCCAGCCAGCAGCAGAAAGAGCAGCAGCTCCCTCCTCGTGCTGTTCAGATTGTTTCCCATCCCTTCTTTGGCAGGGTGGTCTTGACTGCTGGGCCAGCACAATTTGGGATGGACTTATCCAAAAACAAAGCAGGGGTGTGTAAGATGTGTGTGAGATCTGTCCCTCGCTTTCCCTTCCTTTCCTTATTGCAAAAGCCTTAATTTTATTGTCCTGGAAGTATTTCAGGGCAGGCAGGTGGAGGGTGATCAATTAATTACAGCTGTTAAAATGACAGGGCCCAGCAGTGACAGAATGGCAGCAGTGACAGTCATTTAGATGAGTGGCTTATCACTGTGCTCTGCTCCTGAGTCATCCATCAGTCACGGTTTAGGATTTAAAATACACACACAGGATGATTTTTGAAACAGATTTATCCAACCTGCAGCATGGCATGGCTAAAGAGATGTTGATTTAAGGGAAGGTTTTCCTCCCATGTCAGCTGTGAGTTGCAGAAGCCCTTTTAGAGCCAAACTAAGCTGTTCTTATGCAAGCTTTTCTAAAAGGCTGTATGTATCTAGGTGGAAGAAGAAAATACCACAGAGATATTATTCCCTTTTGGAAGCAGTAGGAAACCCCCATGGCTTTGGTTGGGCAATTTGCAGCCCCAAAGAGGAGTTTTCCAGCCTAACAGAAGGAAAACTTGAGAGACAACAATTCACAGGTGTAGACAAAATCCTCTGAATCTGAGAATTGTGTTTTCAGCCAGGCATTCTTTGATTCTCAGAACTCCAGTTTCAGGGTACACATTGCCTGCACTGACAGAAGACAACACTAAATGCATTAGATTAAGTGAAGAAACAAAAATACTTTAGGGCTCCTTTACAAGCTTGAACCTGCTGCTTTAATTCTCTCTTTATTTTTGCTTTTTCCAAACAGACAAGAGGATTTGTTGCAACCATTAAGCCATATAATGGATGCTCAGAGATCACTAATCCTGAGGCAGTGAAAGAGAAAATTGCCCTGATGCAGAGAGGCCAATGTATGTTTGCTGAAAAAGCACGAAACATTCAGAAAGCTGGAGCCATAGGAGGCATTGTTATTGGTAAATAAACTTCTCAGTTCTTCATTTGTGTGAGTTGAACCTAATTGTACAGTTGTGAAGATACAGGAGAGCTGACAAGGCTGAGGTGCCAGTACTCCAGCACAGAAGCTGCAGTACATCTCCAGAAGTTGAAGGGATGTTTTGGGTTTGGCTCTGTGCAAAAAATGCAGCAAAACAAACTGGGGTTGGGGGATTGTCACTGTCTCTGCAGATTTAAAGTTGCTATTTTAAGGATCACAGAGTGCTGTCAGTACTAACTGCTGAGGAAAAACGGGGATGCAAATGAAAACCGGGAAGGAAAACAAGCGCACGTTGGAATGTTTTGCTTTTCACAGTGAATGTTGTGCCTGGGACCCTGTGGGCAGGGAAGGCAGCTCTCCCAGTCTGCCAAAGTCTGATCTAACAGGAAGTTTGCCTTTCCTTTTGTGTGCCCTGCCTAGATGACAATGAGGGCAGCAGCAGTGACACAGCTCCTCTCTTCCAAATGGCCGGGGATGGAAAGAATACAGATGATATTACAATTCCCATGCTCTTCCTCTTCAACAAGGAAGGAAACATTATCCTGGATGCAATCCGGGAGTATGAGGCTGTGGAGGTGCTCCTGTCTGACAAAGCAAAAGACAGAGGTAAGGTTAGAGGGGATTTCTATAAATGTAGCTTCCATCTGTGCTGTGGCACAGTGCAAAATGTTCAGTAGTTTGTGCTGCTGCCCAAAGGTGCCGTAGTTTTGTTTGGCGTTGGAATGAGTTCTTTATCCCTTAAGCCAGTATCTGAGATGTATCCTTGTCCTCTCCCCCTACAAGTTAACATCCAGAAATGCTGTTCCTAAGTTAAATGTCACTTTGACTAATGAGAAAAAATACAGCCTTTTGGATTCCCTCTGAGCCCTTTTTGTCATCATGTGCTTTGAAGTAGCGTCAGGAACAGTCTGAAGTGTTTCCAGTGCCCTACATTGACAATGCCCCTCCCTTACCAACTCCCCAGTGACATTCCTGGTACCCAAAAGGAGAGAGACAAGTGTTAGAACTGTTTTGCCTGTCTAAGGAGAAGTGGTTATCATGAGAAATGAGGCTGCTGACCTCAGATGTTTCCTGGGTTTTCTCATATAATACAAGAAAATTGCAAGCTAATACATTACCAGTTGAAATGTTTGAATAGGGCAGAAAATTCCAGATTTTCCTCTTGTAAGCCTTCCTAATATCACTGCTGTGTCCAAGCAGAGTAGGTAAGAACAAGTATCTCTTGCAAATCAGTGACAGCATTTATTTTGTGCACCCTTGCAAAGGTGATATGCTCAATCTAGTGTTGTTTCTTCCCAGCTTACAAATCCCTCCTGTTTGTAACTGTGCTTAAGTGCTCTAACAAAATGCTCAATGCAAGATAGCTCTGCCTTTGAGAATTTGTAACCCATATCTGCTTCTTCCCCCCCCCCTTCCTCGTGCTTCCCTTTGGATTTCCAGCAACAATCTTTAAAGGTAAAATGATTCCAAACTACATTATTGATAGCAGTAAGTATCCCATGTCAAAACTGGCATGTGCAGTTAAATTCCCTACAAGTCCTGAAATATCAGTGTCCTGTATTCTGGCCACAAAGATCAAACTCCAGAGAAAGTTGCATCATGGTTAAACTGGGCAGCTCTTGGAGAGCTAAAGTGGGACTTGGGAGTTTGAGTGGGGGTGTGATGGGGGAGGCTCAGCCCTTGGCCCTCTTAAATTCACATAAAACTGCCCAGCTCTCCCTTGCTCAGATGTGGGATCCTGGTGGATCTGGGAGTCCTTTAAAACCCAATATTAAAGCTCAGTGCACACAGTGGGTATTTGTTAAGACTGAAGGAGGGTAACTAGCACTGACCCACAAGTCATTTCTGACGTCTGAGGAACCAAAACAGGCCTCACTGTATCGTTTGCCATCATTTAAAATGTGTTTAAAAGTCTTCCTTCCCCTCTCTTTGTAAAAATGTGTTCCTTAGTAACAGTAAATTTTTATATCACTGGAAAGTTTGCACTTTCTTGAAGGAATAAGGCCAAGGGAAGTGACCTTGCTTTTTTGAAATACATAATAAAATGCTGCATTCCTACTGTTGTTTTAACTCTTTTTTTCTTTTTTTTTTTTCCCTTCCCTCTCAAAGACTTGGAAATGGAAAATATGGACCAGAAATTAACTGAAAACGATTCACATAAACAGAATTCAGAGGAAGCTGCTTCAGGATCTCAGGATGTTGGTGCAACCAGTGAGGAGCCCGAGGAAGGAGCAGAGAGCTCAGATGTTGCTGACCCTGGTTCTTTATCTCCTGCTAACCCAGACAGTGCCAGTGTTCCCATTTCACAGCAGGATTCCTACATCCCTGGAACCAAGGAGGCTGGTGCTCCAGAGCCAGCATGTACATCAGGGGATAACCAGCCTCAGGAACAACAGACTGAGACAGAGTCAAATTCCAAAGTTAACTGGGATAATAAAGTCACACCTATGGAATCCATATTAGCAGACTGGAATGAAGATATAGAAGCATTTGAAATGATGGAAAAGGATGAGCTATGACTTGTAATAGTAACTTATTTGTTAATAAACAAATGGAGACCTCTTTGGGTAGGAGTGAGGCCCTGATATCCAAGCAAACATATTCAGTATTGTGATGAGCAACCAGGTGTCCCCTGGGGAACACCACAGAGATCCCACCTGCGCTTTGTATCGTTTGAATTCCTCCTGGTTACAAATGGGAACGTGCAATCCAAGCCTTTGTGTGGCCCCAGGGCTGGGGCTGGAGCCCAGGCAGGGAAGGAGCTCGATTCCTGCGTTCCAGGCTCCAGGAGGACACACTTCCTTGGGCCCTGGGAAGCAGGAGCTGAGCACAGCACTGGGAGCACCCCCAGTGTCCTGCTGGACCCCTCCCCAGCTGAGACCCCAGGGAACAGCAGCAGGGGGGAGATGGGTGCCAGTTGTGGTGTCTGCAAGGCCCAGCTGGGAGCAGGTTGGTTTTGTGCTGACATATCAGACCCAGCAGTGCTGCTCATCACCCTGTTCCACCAGGAACGGGCACATGGGACTTCTCCCTCCTGCTCGTGCCCAAACCAAGGGCACTGTGAGCAGCTTCCACCAGCAGTGGGGCCCACCAGGAAAAGGTGAGGGAAGGTCATGCTCCAGGTTCAGGGTGAAGTGGACAAGGCAGGTGTTGAGTCCCTTTGTCCTCCCAGGTTGAAAGACTCCAGTATACCCTGAGATACGGGATTGAAACGGAGAGGACACAGAGCCACATCAGCTGTAACAAATCCTTTTTCTACAAGTTTGACTTCTAACAGCTTGACTTTGTTGTTGTTCTTTTTATATGCAACTTCTGTATGTGTGATATTTAAGGCAGGGAGGCCAGTGCCAGTAGGGAAGTGCAACAATTGGGGCTGTTGGGTTGATAGTTCAGAGCCCAGGGATTGTTACTCTGGGCTCTGGAGTTTGTTACAGGTAAGTGTGAGTCCTGATTTGTTATCCCCATTGTGAAAAACTATTTAAATAAAAATGGGGAAGTTTAAACAACGTAGAGACATTTTGACTGTGTCCAAAGAAACTGCCAAAAACTAATTAACTTGATTTATATAAACTGCTTTTAGTGAGTTGTGGTTTAAGGACTTGTTTTATATTAAAGACTAAATGAACACTGCCTATATGCTGCACCAGGCTAAAAATGAAGGGTTACACTCGTGGTTACAATGGAATAAACAGAAAGCCCCACTCTGAACTGCACCTTTGATTTAGCTGGTGAAATTCTATGTGCTGAATATGCAACTGTTAATTAGCACAGCCATACTGGATGTATTTATACTCCTGTACAGTGAGCAGAGCAATCCCAGGCAATGTTGTATCCATGTATCCAAGCCACACTTGCTTTCAAGAGTCTCACAATGCACAGGCACCTTCTGAGAGCATGGCAGTGCATCCAGGTATCATCCATAACTTCATGTCTCTGGGGCAGGAGGGAGTTGAGGAGGATTGGTGAATAAGTGTCCTTGGAAATTTTAAATGTAGTTCTAATTCCTTTGCACAAATAACTGGAGGTTTGGACTGGTGAGCAGGGCTTGAAGCAGCTGGGATTTTCAGTTGGGAATATTTTTATTTATACTTTTAGTTAACAAGAGTTTCTTCATTTGACCCTGGGAGCCTTGTAAGTGTCCTTGGTTCCCTGGAGCCCTGGAAGTGCCTGGGCTCAAAGGGACCTGGCCAGGGTTAAACCCATCAGGTGCAGATCAAACGTTTTCCCTCGGATAATTCCTTTGATCTGTCAGTGCTCAGTGCCACAGAGGAGCAGTTCTGTTCCCATGCTCTTTGACCTGGACATCATCTTCATTCTTGGTAGCTCTTACAACGACAATTGTTGCTTTTATATCTCAGAGGCCTCTGGTTGTTACTGTGTCCATACAGCGGCTCAAGCTTTTCTTTTTTTACTTGCAGACTTAGGTGTAGATGTCAAATTTTATGAAAAAAATGAAATTCCCTTGCCATCACCAGCTCCTTTTTATTTAACTGCTTTCTCCACACCTATTGCTGAAGCAGCAGACATTGTTACCTTTTGAGGGATTTCCAGTGATTCCAGAACTCCCCATGGATTGGATGCAGCGTTTTGGTGGTGGCCTACCTCAGATAACTGTTGCCTCCTTCCTTTTGGGTTGGTGTTTTTCTTGTTTCAGTGAGTTCCACTTTCCCTTTGAAACCATCATGAGAGCCATAGCTTTGTTTACAGAACTGAATCAGGGAAGGTTGACCTTTTGGGAAAGAGGATTAAATTGGGGAAGAGTTTTATTCAGGTTATTTTCACTTTGTATTTCCTTACGAGGGCGTAGGCTTTAGTTTAACCTGTTCATATCAGCCTGCAAATAAATCAGTTTTCTGTTACTGTCATCTTAAAAAGCAAAAAGAATGTATTCATTAAAAAAAAAACAACCTTTTGGAGAGGGGAGCAAGTGTTCTTCCCAAATTCTTGGAAGCCTGCTCCCTTCATAAGGAATGTTGCTCATACATCATTAATCAGTTACTGCCATTCCTTGTGTATAGCATTGTACATTTATTTGTATTGGATTGAACACTGAAGAATTCAGGAATCACAGCTGAAACTAGCACTTACTCCATGCCATGTCATTCAGATCAGCCAATTAATTTCTTATTTGATCTTAATTGTTTACATTTATTGTTTCTTAATGAAGTTTCAGAACAAGCCCAGCTTTGGTTCTCCTCCTCCTGCCAGTGCACCTGAACAGGCACCAGGGAGTGTGTGTTGAGAGGTTGAAAACAGGACCTCTAATGCAACAGGCATCAGTCAGAACATAGAAAACAAACCATTCTGTGAATGAAATATTGTATGTTCAGATTTTATAAGGTTTTGGTTTCTTTTTTTTTAGCCAGCCCAATTTACAGCCGTATATTTTCTTATGAAAGATGTCTAATAACAGGTGCTGTAACACTCTTGTTGGGTTTTACTCTCTGGTGATAAGTGTATACAATATTTCTAAGGGCAACTACGTACTGTGATGTAAAAGTCTGGGCTACAATGTATATAATCCATGTACATAATTGTGTACTTGATTATAACTGCTGATTGTAAAGATTTAATAAAATGTAAATATTCTGGTCAAGCTCTGCTGAACTGGTGCGCCTTTTGGAATTGCTGGGATTTTTTTGGGGAGTCACACCAGAACTCCCACAGCTTCACTGGCAGCAGGTTCTGTGGCTGCCACCCTGGAGAAGGCTCCAGTTTTTCTCTGCAAGGTTGCCCAAATCCAGAGGTATTCTTTGTAATAAAACCCTCACCTTTTCAGCCTAAAATTGAAAGTGGACTTGAAAAGCTCTCGACAACTTGAGTTAATTGTACTATTTCAACATCTCTATGACTTGGGCATTATTATTTTATTTTTTAAATCCAGAATACACATTCTCAAAAGTTCATTTTATTGCTCCTGTGTTCATTAGAATTGAAAAAAAACCCAGGTAAGTCTTGGAAGAAGGTGCACTCCATTGTCCTTCCTCTGTTATCAGCTGTCTTCCAACACCTCTACTCCTGTGAGCTCTTCCTCTGTGGAAGTTAGGATTAAGAAAATTAATTAGGATAATTAAATGAGGCTTAAGAAAAACAGGATTAAGATGCAGGAGCCCAAAATTCAAGTCCTGGTGACTGCTGAGCAGTGTTTGTGATAAGAAATAGAAATCATTACCAGCCTTGTTAGTGAAGTGCCAAATTTCTTCAACCTTATGGGAACATCAGGACCTCCCTCATCCCTGGGAGGGACACGTGTGTCCTACACCCACCTCCTGGGTCCCTGTGGTGCTGCCCAAGGGGGCAGAGGGTGGGATTGCTTAAAGCACTGAGGTAACTGCAGAGATCCTGGAGCAAACCCAGCAAACTGCACTGCTTTTTATTGAGAATAAAGGGAAGAAGCTCTCTGAGGAATCACTGTTCTCTCCCACAGCCCTTAGGGGCTGGTTTTATTTCTCTGTATCCATCTCTGCCATGTTGCCAGCTGTGATTCCAAGGTGTTATTTGGAACAACAAGGGGTCACCCACTCACTGCAGGTGAGTGGCCTCTGAAAAGGCAAAAATGCAACACAAGATTAACATCTAGGATGTGCCTGCCCCTCTCTGTATTCCTTTTATAACGAGAAATCAGCACTATTTAGGTATTTATTTCTGGGCCTGAACAGGTTCCTGATCCTCCCCCGGGACACTCTCATGGATGCCTGGAGGGTAAGGGAGGCATGATGGCATGAGGTCATCAATCACCCCTCCTATTAAAACTGTATTTATTAACTTATTGCAATAATTGTATCAATGGCCAGTTAATTGCCACGTTTCCATTTCCTGTCAGGTCACCTGAAGGACTTCAGAGGCTCTGACCGAAACTCAGCCCCAGCTGCTGCTCATCCCATCCTTCACATCAGCCCAAAGCTGCTGGTGGCAGGAGTCCCATTTTCTTCCAAAGTGCTACATAAAAAGGTAATGTTAATAAATGTTTCCAGCTGGAATGGGGCCTATAAAACATCTTTGCCTGCCAAAGTTCACCCACGTTATGAAGCTCCAGCTGTGTAGAGAGCACAGTGGGATGTCACAGCACCAGGACTGGCCCATTGCAGAGGCATTCAGGCCAAAATTGTGCCAGAAAAGTCCATGTGGTGCTCCCTGGTAGCCACAAGTGGCTTTTGGGGAGCAGTGCGACCACCTCGGGATGGTTCAGGTGCTCCACTGGCTGCCACACCAGGACAGACCTGATGGCAGCAGTGCAGGACAGAGAAACAGTTTCATCCTTAAAAAACACCCAAACCCTACCCCAGTGTTTCCCTGCCCTCACCCCCTTTGCCAGGGACACTGGGATGGGAAGGAGTCACTGGGTTTTGGGCCCAGGGGGATGCTCAGAGGTTTGAGCTGGGACAAACAGAGCAGGAGTGTGGATGAGAGAAATTCTGAGCTGGCTCTGCTGAATTTGATGCATTTTAGGCTTTCCCTACAGACCTCTTCTCCTGGCAGGCAGGTAGTTGATTGTTAGAGACGTGTATTTATCCTCCCCTCTGCAGCAAAAGCCATTTCCCCATCCCTGCCCTGGCCCAGTGCTCCTCACAGGTGAAGAAAATCAGCAGAGGCAGCTTTAAAAAGGCACAAGGGGGAAAAATCCAGGGAAAAACTGTGCAGGTGAGGGCATTTCCACCACATGCCAGCTCTCACTGCTGCTTTATGTAACAGAGCACGTGGCTTCCCACGTTTATTTTGGGCTTGCCACGGGTGAGCTGATTGCCAGGCCCTGAGCATCGCCCTGAAATGATGTCAATCTTCACCACTCCGGCATTACAGCATCATAAAAAATTACAGAGCTGCTATTTCGGGCAGCAGCTCTCTCCGACTCAGTGAATAAATGCAGCTCCATCTGACTCACTCCAGGGGATTATTAATAGACACAAAAGCAGAATGCCAAAGCCCCAGGAATATCGCTCGTTCCCACACGGAGCTTTCGAGCTTCTCACAGCAATTGCTCTCGAGAACTTTTTGTCTCAAAATGTGATTTTTTTTTTTTTTAATATGTGTATTAAAAAAAAATAAATAGGGGGAGCAAATTTTCTGTTCAACTCACCCCTTGGAGGTTTGAGGGGGGAAGTTCTGCAGGGATGGAGGATGGATCCAGCCCAGCATCACACGCCCATCCCGGGCAACACCTCCTGCTGACAGAGGCTCAGGGCGAGTCTACTGCTGGTAACAAAGCTTGGAATAAAAGCTCAGGACTCCTGCTGGAAATAGAAACCATC
The DNA here is from genome assembly GCA_013397135.1 of Pachyramphus minor. Classification (NCBI taxonomy): domain Eukaryota; kingdom Metazoa; phylum Chordata; class Aves; order Passeriformes; family Tyrannidae; genus Pachyramphus; species Pachyramphus minor. Next base: position 144,193 of record VYXB01004620.1, read on the forward strand.
CAGGATGGCAGAGCAGTGGAGAGGAAGGGAGTCACTCTGAGAGGGAAGGAATCACAGGCTTCTCCTTTTGCTGCCGTGGGTGCAGGGAATAGGTGTCCATGAGGCTTCACAGTCCCACACGTGTTGATGGTGATGAAGCAGCAGCAGCAGCAGATGATGATGAGCCTGATGAAGAGGATGATGATGATGGCTCTGCCATCTTCAAGCTCAAAGCTGGCATTTACCTGGATGTCGTGGGTAGAGATGTGCAGCTAAATTAAAAGAAAATATTTCTTTAAAAAAAAAAAAAAAAAGCAAAGACATGAAGGTTTTTGAATTCTACCAATGTTCCCATCTTGCAGTTCCCCTGAGCTGGGGCTTCTTTCCCTTTGCCCCAAAAGCACAGTAACAATAATAGGAATTTTCACTTGGTGCTTACCCAACTTTTTGGCAAATAACGTGCCCCTCCATCCCTTGTCTCCTCTTCGCCCAACACCTACAGAATTAAACTACACGGAGAAACATTTCACCATGAAAAAGCAGAGTTTCCCAGCAGTACCAGGGCCTAGATCAGGGTCTTCTGATGTTCAACTCTCCCAAAAGCATCCTCCATAAAGCCACATTGGTAGGAAGCTCCATAATTTGTGCTTTCTCAGTGAACACCATAAAAATCGTCAGTACCACACACTGAACATGGCTGCAGACAAAGCTTTTGATTATCCTGGGGTGCAGGTGGGGTTATTTCCCCCTGGGCTGTGGCTGCCCCAGACAGGTAAAAGCTTCTTTGGCACACGGGATATTTATTGCTCAGACACCCCAACACCCCACACAGCACCTGAGCTCAGGCACTGGTTTCACAGTCATAGAAACATGGGATGGTTTGGGTTGGGAGACACCTGAAACATCATCCAATTCCACCCCCTGCCCTGGGCAGGGACACCTTCCACCAGCCCAGGTTGCTCCAAGCCCCGTCCAACCTGGCCTTGGACACTTCCAGGGATCCGGGGGCAGCCACAGCTTCTCTGGGCAACCTGTGCCAGTGTCCCACGCCCATGGACACCTCATGGTGTCAGGGACTGTCACCTGTGAAGCAGAAACGTTGATCAAGGCTGTTGATGGGACAGCAGTGCCAACAGCAACTGGAAATCGTGTTAAAAGCTCACACTAAATGCATCCCTTGGTGCAGACACACACACATACCCAGCTGGAGGCCTCTCCTGCCCTGAAGGTGTGACATGGCAGCCAAGCCGCTCTGGAGCCCAGTGACTACTCATTCCAAAGTGGAAGTGACAAATTATTGTTTTACAGACCTGAGAAAACCAAAACAGCTGACAACCCAATATTTCTCCTCAGCCTGATTTTCATCCGATGCCGGCGACGTCTCCAGAGTTCCAACACGTCTCCCGGTGCTTCATCGGCCCCTTGGCTCCTGTCTCATCATTCCCACTTCCAAAATACTTTCTGTGCTCCGTGGCCAGTCTTATGGCCAGCCATGGATGTTCTTAAGGGCAACAAAAAGGCACACTGCAAAAAAACCCCCATGGAATGCTGCTGGTCCCTGGCTCCTTTCTATTCCAGGCGTGGCCACCGCGTCCCGTGGCAGCACCGAGCACAGCTCCAGCTGCAGAGGTCAGGGAATGCACTCGGGGACAGTGGGATGAGGCTGTTCCTGGGGGGAGGATTTCACCTGTCTGAAAACATTGCTACTCCTGCTGTGCACACAGGGATGGAAAGGGGCACTAAGCCAAGCCGGGTTCTGTGGCAGGGGAGGGGACAGAGCTGGGTCTTCTGGCAGCAAGACTTAATTCAAAAAACCCAAACTTCTGATGGAAAGCAAAGGAAGAAATTAATGTTAACTGGGGGTGGCTTTGGGAGGAGGCACAGGTGAAGTGGAACTCACAATAAATAAAAAAAATAAAGGCATCATTGTTTTAGGTCAAAGCTCATGGATAAAACACGGCACAGGGCTGGATCTGGGGATGGTCACCAGCCTCTTGGGCAACTCCTCCAGCTCCCCAGTTCCTCTCCTAACACACAAGGCAGACTCTGAGGGGGAAATCCAGCACTGTTCTAAAGGCTTTGGACAAGGCAAGAAGGTTGATTGCAAAATCCCTTCACCACAATTTCCTCCAAGCTCCCAGAATCTGGCTTGGAGCTTATTGAACAGTGAGTCAGCCTCCTAAAGAGAAGTTTGAGCCCTACATCACTTGATATTTCTTTTAAAGGAAACCTTGAAATCCCACTTAAACTAAGCACATCGTATCAGATATAAGCAGTTTTCCTGCTCTTCCCACCCTGCTGAATAGATTTGAGCAGACTAAAGCAATGTGGAGGGAAGGCTGCAAGCAGAGGTGCATTTTAAGCCCCAGTAATCTACTTACATTATTAGACCTCCTCAGCCACTCTATATATTTAGACTTCTAACAAAATTTGCCAGGATTTTGCAAAGGTGGAAGAATTAAAGCAGGTTCAAAAGCGACACTCATTTAAGTAATATCATGGGATTTGATCTCTGCTTCTCCATATCCAAAACTTGTTTAAGAGCAAGTTTCCTGCCTGACCAAGAAGTTCAGTTGGCTGAAAACCATCAAGAAGCTCCTGGGACCTGCCTGGTACAGGGTGATGGCAGCACCCTGAGAGAGGTTCTTGCAGAAGGTAAGAGCAAGTCAACCCCACGGATATGGGGGCAAACTGATGCCCTCCAAAGCTGCTGCCCTCCCTCGTGCCCCCCCAGCCAGCAGCAGTCACAAACACTGTCACCTAAAGGTCCATCAGCGAGGCTGCAATTCATAGAGGAGACTAAAGCACTTGCTGCTGCTCAGGGTAAGAGCTCAGGTAAGATGGGAATTGTCTGTCCTCCCCCATAAAGCTTCCACCAAAGCCCAGGCCTTCGGTGCCATCATCACTGGCAAGAAAAATCTGAAATAAAAGAATTATTAAAACTAAGAGGTGGCTGAAAAGAAAGACCCCAATGTGCCTAACACAGGGTTTGTGAGGGGAAATTTATACATGAGATGTTCAGCATCTGGACAATGAAATACGTTTCAGAAGAACAGACCCAATCCCATCACTCCTGTACCACTTACAAAAGCTTTATAAAGCACTTTGGAGAGAAGGGTTTGTGGGATCAAGCCCCAGGATTTTCAGAAGACACAGGTGACCTTTGAGGGACGTAGAACCCTTTAAAGGAATCTGATTTTTCAGACGGTTCAGTGAAAAATGGCCAACAACAAACTTCAGGCTCCATGTCCCCCTCAAGCCACATCACAGCAGATGCTGTTAAAGCAATCTCGTGATCTATTCCACACCCATCACACACATCAGAGCAACAAAATCAACACAGTTCAGAAACTTATGTCCTGACAAAATGTCTCCTTGGGCTGCAGTGCAAACCTTGCCCTCATACAGCATCGAAGCAGGAAGAAATACCAGCACAGGTAACAATCTCCTTTGAAATAATAAATACAAAAGCTGTATTTTTTTCCTTGATTTTGTTTTTAACTCATGACAGCATTTGTTAAAAATATTACATCTGCTTTTGAGAAGGTAACATCCTCTCCATTTAATATGGAAAAATAAACTCTACAGGACACACAACAGATCCCCCCAGTTGGCACAGAGCTGCTCTAAGAGATTAGATCCACAGGACTCTTCAAGGCAGAGGGTTGGTTTTGTCTTCGTTGTACCCAGACTCTGAAAACACTGTGTTGTAGGAATGGTAAAAGACAAGAATACATAAAAACAGTAAAATGTTTATTTTCTTAGAAAAAAAGAGATTCAAAATGATTGTGATCACACTCCCATTCGTGCTCAGCAAAGCCAATACTGCAAGCTTAGTCCTTGATTAAGATACCTATTAAATGAAACTCTTTTTCCTCCTTTAGAATACAAATTCCTGCTCCTGCATCACTTCCAGTATTTCAGTGATAACATGCTTTTAATGGATAATAATTTCTCAGCTTCTTCCCAGCAGAGAAACAAGGCCTGCCATGGCACAAACATCCCATCTCCAAAGCTTGGAATCACCAGCATTAACAAGCACTCCGGCCGGGACGCGCACTGACAGACAGCTTAAGGGTGTTTCTTAGATGCTTGGATGTTCACTTATGGAAGCTTTGTATAACACTACCTCATCTGATAGAAAACAGGCCAGAGGCCCCAGTAAAATCAACAACGTCTTTTGGATTAACTTTTAAGGATTTGCTGCGTATCTGGACACAGAAAAAAGTGAGAAGTTGCAACAAGTTTTAACTAGCAGCAACAAAAACAGTTCCTTACGAGTTCTTAGCAATATTCCTCATCTGTTCATTAGGAAACACTGTAACTGAATGGAGCATATAATGTGGAAATGATCTTCTTCTGTTATGTAGTGCTGTTCGCTCTAGAAGACTTCCCGAAGGTCTCGACTGGGCTGTAATCTATTTACACTGTAGCTCTCCTGGGGTGGCACTATGTGACATCCTCCTCTTCTGAACAATAATCACGGCCCTGCAAGGACAAAAGGCAGACAGTTTGTGCACGGCCACTGCAGGCAGGAGTGAGCTGAGGGAGGGCTGGCTGGGAATGCAGAGCAGTTCTCTGAATGGGGAGGGTTTTAGTTCAGGGCTGGCTGGAAACCTCAAGCACAGGGAATGGAGCTTGCACAGCTCCTCCAGCCGTGACACCAGGATGGGAGACCCTTCCCTTTCTCTCACTGGTAATCTCCTAAACGTCACTGAATTCCAGGGGGAGTCCAACAAACTGATTTACAACCCTATTTCATGTAAAGATCCACCTTGATGGGCACAACCCTGCACATTTGCTGGGAAAAGATAATCCCCGAGGCAAAAGCAACGAAGCTCATAATCCCATGAGCAACACCAGGCAGCTGCTGTGAACAAGGACACCTCCTGTGATAACCCCAGCAAGAGTCTAACCTAAGAGCAGGAGATGCTATTTGTAGTGAAATCACGCTTGCACAGTGGGGGATACAGGCTAAGCTTCACAAAACATGGATTTCTTATCAGACCAGTCATGTTAAGCCTTCCATCCCATCCCAATCACAAGATTGGCAGCAGCATCTCTCTTGGTATTCCCCTTGGGATGGTCTGGAGAAGGTGTGTCCCATCCCTCACCACCTGTTTTGGTCAAAGCAGCAAGAAAAGGACCTGACAGGACCCACTGTCCTTGTTTCCCTGCACAAAACCAGCTTTTTGACACAAACCACCCAAGATATCCTGTGTCAAACAAGTCTCTCAAATGCAGTGCCCAAAATCTCAGCCTCTGGACTATTTCCCAGTGTTCCCATACGCTGGATGTATCCAAGTGCTTGCACGGAAAATCCCAGCAGCTGAGCAAAGTGCTGCCATGGAAGAAGAAGAGGAGAAATATGAGTGTCCAACCTCCAGCAGAGCATAAAAACTCAACATCACCCTGGAAGCAGAAGCCACCAATGCAGCAGTGGTAAAACAGGGGCACCCAGATGCCCCACAGATCCAAACCAGTCACTGTCCTGTCAGGAAAGCGAAGGGAGGAGAGAGAAAAGTGGGGGGGAAAAGGGCGAGATGTTTCTTGACACAGCAATCAGTTTATCTGGGACACACAGCAGGGGTGCACATCAGGAACAAAGGCTCCAAAATGCCTCTGCAGTTACAATCCCAGTGCCAGTGGTGGGACTGCAGAGCTGCCTTTGCTGGAGAGTCCACACCCAGGAATGCGTGAGCTCTAACAGCTCCCTGGGGCCCAGCACTGTTAGCAAAAGGGTTTTCTGAGTAAGTTAAAATAAATCCCAAGAGACTAATCAGCCCAAATTCCAATTCAGCAATCACTGACCCAGAAAGAAAGGAAATAAAATGCATTTTTAAAACTAAAAGCTATGTCTCAAAAAGAAGGAATGCCGAAATAACTTTGCCGTGAAGCCCAAATCCACCAGTTTTCTCCAGTCCAGGGACCACATCTGGACAAAACCAGGTAACAACTTCCCCTGTAACAACTTCTGGAAAAGGAGTTGTGCAGGAGAAGAGAAGGCTCTGGGGTGAGCTTATCACGGCCTTTCAAGGGGCTACAAGAAAGATGGAGAGAAGTGTTTACAAGGGCATGGAGTGGTAGGACAAGGGGGAATGGCTTCCCACTGAGAGAGGACAGGCTTGGGTTGGGTATTAGGAGGAAATTCTTCCCTGTGAGGGTGGGGAGGCCCTGGCACAGGTTGCCCAGAGAAGCTGTGACTGCTCCATCCCTGCAAGTGTCCAAGGCCAGGGTGGATGTGGCTCTGAGCAACCTGGGCTGGTGGAAGGTGTCCCTTGTGGGCAGGGGGTGGAATGAGATGATCTTTAAGGTCCCTTTCCAACCCAAACCACTCTATGAGCCTATGATTCCATGACTGCCAGTCAAATCCTGCCCGGAGAGCAGGCTCCTGCATCCAAAGGAGCCAGTGGAACAGAGCAGGTGGCTACTAACAGGAATGTGTGGGCCATCCTTTAACAGCCCTTAATAGCACAGGCTCTTGTAATGACTGAGAGTGAAATGGTAACACATGCCTCCAAGTCCAGCCAGTTCCTGAGGAATCCCATCTTCCTCCCTGCAGTTTCAAAATCCAACTTTTAGCTTTTGGAGATGCCCACAGAAACACCCTGAATGCCTCTTTTCCTGCCTGCACCCAAACCAGAAGGGCTCATCCCCGCTGCTCTCTCTAGAAATCACCTTCCAGGGGGGTGCACCACAGCTGATGAGGCCCTTTCAGGGAATTAAAAAAAAAGGAAAAATCCCAGGAGAAGGGCTTTTCCCCACCGTGTGGGTGACAGGGTGATGCCCAGCCCGGCTGAATGTCCCGTTGTGCGGCCGGGGCAGAGGGGGCAGCTCCAGAGGGATGCGCTTCCGCAGCTTGGCACCCACATCCCACCCACGGCACAGGGAGGGAGAGGAGGGCGGCCGGGCCGGGCCAGGGGAACGAGCTGCACCAAGCAGCCCTTTCTTCTGCGGGGCTGAAAGAGCCGGGGGGACACAGTGGCCCCTTTGACGGAGGAGGCGGCGCTGGGAATGGCGAGCCCGGCTCTGCGCTGGGAACCCTTTTCATCCATCTGGTTTTGTTTACAGCCCGCGCAGAAAGGATGGGAAGAAAACGCCGGGAGGCGGCACTAAATCATTGTATGCTGTGCTAATTTTCGTCCGTTTCTCATTTTGTTAGGGAAAAAAAAAAATCAATGGAGTCATTAAGAGCAATCCACTTTGCTAATGAGTTTCAGCCTAATCATTCTGCCCTTGCATACGTTTTGTTAGCAACCCCCCTGCCTCTTTAAATACCATACAAGGAGCCGCATTGTGTCCCCTCCCCGCTCTCCATGCCCAGTTTTACTAACGAGGGGATGCGGGCAGTCGATGCCAGGCATCTCTCCCCTGGCCTGGGGGCTCCCAGACCCGGCTCCCGGTGACCAGGTGAGTGGACTGACAGAGAAATCCCTGCAAACCCAACCCCACCCTGGCACTGGTGCCCAAGACCAAGTGATTTTTCGACCCAAAGTGGTAGGTGGACACAATTCCCCACGCTCAGGGTATGCACCAAGCACACCAGAGCTGTTACCAGGACATCTTCACGTGCTATGACATTTTTTAATCTCATTTTTGTCCATGAGCATGTTTGCATTGGGATTATTTTTTAATCCCAGGCTAGCTTGGTTCAAAAGGGACCTTAAAGCTCACCTCATCCCACCCCCTGCCATGGGCAGGGACACCTTCCACCAGCCCAGGTTGCTCCAAGCCCTCTCCAGTCTGGCCTTAGACACTTCCAGGGATCCAGGGGCAACCACAGCTTCTCTGGGCACCCTGTGCCAGGGCCTCCCCACCTTCCCAGGGAAGGATTTCCTCCTAATACCCTCTGCTGGGCACAGCAGATCTCAGATTTATCCAGCAGCTGCCAGGTTTGCTTCAGGAGGAATGTTCAATCACTCTCTGCTTCTTTCTCAGGTTTCCAAAGCTGTATTTCTGTGTATTTCTGCCTTCACCTCTCAGGTCAAGCAAATCACTTGTACTCCTGACCCACATCTTTCTAATTTACTCTGGGGGAACACTCTCCTCAAGCTTAATTGCTGCTATTACCTGTTGCTCATCCTCCACTGGAATATATTTCTGTGCTTTCAGGCAGGCCTAATTTTCAATAATGATGATCACACTGACACCAGCTGAGCTGCCTCCTTCCCACTGCCTGTCTCTGCTCCATTTTCCTCCTGAACTCTTGGTGCACACGTGTCTTTTTGTCTCCAAAAGCCAGGCCCATGACAAACAGTGTCTGGACAACGCTCTCAGACACAGGGAGGGATTCTTGGGGTTGTCCTGTGCAGGGCCAGGAGTTGGACTTGATGGTCCTTGTGGGGCTCTTCCAGACCAGGATGTTCTATGATATGACATTTAACTACTGTTTCCTGTGTTTAACTCTACCCAGCTACTCTCAGTCTCCCACAAAACTTTGTATCTCTGGCTTCTCATCAGGTTTTTCAGTATTTTTAGCTCAACTTCTGGTGTCTCTGAAACGACTGGGTCGACTCCAGCAGAACCAACATCTAACCCTACATGCAAGGCTGACTTTCACATTCTCAGTCAGTGCTACCTCAGCCTTCATTCCAGCATTTCTTCCTTCCAACAAACCCCATGAACTGAATTCCCACAATCACATGCAGTTCCACACAGACAAGTTCAGCTCCAGCTCTCCAGGCAGGGACACTCACACAGAGACAGGAACAGATGTCTCCCTCTGAATGCCTCACAGTGTTCTGACACTGAATTTTGGTAGACAGGAGCTCCAAGCACTGGGGTTGACATTCTGGTTTTTACCTTTGGGTGGCATTTGCAGGAGGCAGCTGAGCCTCGTAGGGGCAGCCAGAGAGGTTCTCCAGACTGTTTCATCAAGGGTTTTTTTTTTGATTTTCAGGATTCATAAATACTTCAGCTGATGAAATGTCAGCCTGTGTTCTTTCCATTTCACACTTTGATTGCAGAAATTCTATTTTAGCTGACCTTCCTGTCCATTCAATCGCTGTGAGGAGTCCAAAACACCCCTTTCATTTTCCTGTCCCATGTGTACCTCACACATAAGAGTTGTTGTTACTTGTAATAAGTGACCCAACACCCCCTGGGATTCCAACCCAAGTTGAGGGATGTTTTGCTCCTGACTGCAGTTTCTGGAGGCACAGCCCATGGAGTCGGTGACAGACTCCCTGTCTCCATTACAAATCCAACACTGCTCATGGCCACGGTTACCATGGCAACCCTACAACATGTTTTGGGACCTCATCAACCACAGGCAACACCCCCCACTTCTGCAAACTATTTCAGCTGCAACTGGGGAGCTGCTCACTGACAGAACTTGTTTCATTGTTTGACAGTGTCCTCAAAATACTGTTTAGGGATCAAACAAAAAACCCCTCGTGTTTTCCAATCTTTATGGCATTTGTGGCAATACCCAGGAAAAGATGTGTTGTGGGCAAAGATTAATTAAAAAGCCCAAACCCTCCCTTTAGGAAGACTATTTCCTCAGGCACAGGAGGTCCCCAGAGAACACAAATCCCACGTTCAGCTGCACATTAACTCCTGCCAGTCCCATCAACTGCCAGCAGCTTGAAAAGCAGGAGAGCCCTCCCTCTGACAGATAAACTGTGCATTCCCCCTAAACAAACTCCTGATCTAGAAGATAAATTAGCACAAGTGCCCTGGAGATCACCTGAGAGCATGATCCAACCAGCCAGAGACATGGGCAGCTGCACTCAGTGTGGCATGAATGGTGTTAGTGCCCTGAAACAAAAAACTAACAGGAACTCATCAGCAAATACAGCCTCAGCTGCTCTGGGCTGCAGATAACACAGACCTTTGGAAAATTTGTTTCACTGCAGATTTTGCATTTGACATTATGGAAGGGGACAATGCCCAGGAAAGGCATCTGAATATTCATAGGGTGAATGCATTTATTCAAAGGAGATGTAGCCATGGATATGTAGAAATTCTAGTTTTAAATGCACTTTGGTTACATAAAATCTTACCCCTGTGAAGTACTGGTACAGAAATATTCCTCTCAGGAATCTACAAACTTCTCCTCGTTTTTACTCTTTCCCTTTGTCTCATTTTTGGTTTCATAATTTGTATTTTTTTTAGTGTAGAGTAATAAATTTGTTGCTTGGGGCAAAAAAGAGATTTGCCACCCCTTGTAGCACTCTGACTCCTAACACCAGGAGTGCTGGCAAAAATGGCAGAAATTCAGAGTCATCCAAGTAGAAACTTCCCTTCTACTCTGCAACCCAACACAACTTAGAACAGAACAAAACAAAACAGAATAGAATAGAAGTATTTCAGTTGGAAGGGACAGGGCTGACCAAAAGTTACAACGTTGTTAAGGCCATTGCCCAAATATCTCTGGAACACTGATGGGCCTGAGGCATCAACCAGCTCTCTGGGAAGCCTGAACCAGTGTCTGACCTCCCTCTCAGAAAAGGAATGTTTCCTTGGGTCCAGTCTGAAATTGGGAGTACAGATTAGCTCACTGCAATTGAGGAAGGAAATATTAAAGTATTAAACAAGATATTTCACTCCCAAATATGCAGTGTAAAGGGTGTATTGGTGCACGAACATCAGCTCAAGGTAAAAGCAAGGACTGAGATCTAGACTTGACCCACACAGCCCATTTAATTCCTGAAGCCTCAGTTTCCCATCTGTATTGTGGTAAAATTATTCATAGGATCATTTAGGATCATTTAAGTTGGAAAAGCCATCTAAGATCAAGTCCAACCGTTCTCCCAGCACTGCCAAGGCCACCCACAACCTGTGTCCCCAAGGGTCACATCCACATGGCTTTGAAACCCCCCCCCAGGGATGGAGACTCCCCCACTGCCCTGAGCAGCTGTGCCAGGGCCTGAGCACCCTTTCAGTGAAGAAATTGTCCCTAATATCCCACCTGAACCTTCCTTGGTGCAACTTCAGGCCCTTCCCTCTTGTTCTGTCCCTTGTTCCCTGGGAGCACAGCCCGACCCCCCCCGGCTCCCCCCTCCTGTCAGGGAGTTGCAGAGCCAGAAGGTCCCCCCTGAGCCTCCTTTTCTCCAGGCTGAGCCCCCCCAGCTCCCTCAGCTGCTCCTCACAGGACTTGTGCTCCAGCCCCTTCACTGCTATCTCACAAAGAAGCTGGGGTTCCCATTTAAAAGACTTGTGACACATATGAAAGCTGCTCTCAAGACAATGAGATATGCAAAGAACTATTCACCCTCTTCTTGAAAACATCTCCAGCATTACTATTTCACTTGGCACAACCCTGAGGAAGAGTTATCCACACACACATACAGCCACACAGCCCTTGGAGCCTGGAGCTATTTTGAAGGCATTCAGCAAGAAATTATCCAGGTATCCCAGATACTTTACCAGCATCAAGATTCCAGTTGTCTCCCAGAGAGATTAAATGAAAGATCAAATCAGTAATGACATAAAATCCCACTTTGCTCTTCTCCTTTATCCATGTGGGGTTAACGTGCCATCCATCCTAGACTGGTGATGTTCCCACAAAACCAAGTATTCTCTCTGGTACCTCCTGCAATCTCTTTACCTTTCTGGTCTTCTTTTTACTTGAACTATCTAACCAAGGAGCAGTAAAGGGGATCTGGGGCCAGATCCCCTCCAAATCATGGAGTATGTGGAGTGCTACTGCAGGCAGGTCCAGCTGTCCTCCCCGTGGTGTTGGGAAACCTGTGTGTCCTCCCCTGAGAACGTACATTTACAGCATTATGTCTTACCTTTTCAATTTTTTCATCAAGCATTCTGAAGAATTCTTGTTGGCTTTCAGAGATGTGCATGCTGGAAGGCAAAGGAACAGTATCAGCACAACAGAAATTTTTCCATTATAGAACACTGATGCTGCAAGCCCAGCGTTGCTGAGGGACCCAGCTGTCAGCTTTCACCATTGTGAAAAATAAATCACTTTACACTTTCATCTACAATGTCAGATTTTTTAATCTTTTTTTCTTTTTCCTATTTTTGGTTTGCCCACAGAAAAAAAAAACAAACCCTCACTGCATTTAGTTCTGTACATGTGTGCTACGCTTGGGATGGTAACTAGGACACGTGTGCATTCATGGAGGAGAATGAATGGAGGAGACCATTCCCTTTTCCAGGCAGGCTGCCCGGGCCAGTGGCAGCCCCCTCTGTGTCAGGACAGGTTTTCCAAGGCTGCCAGTTCCACCACCACCAAATGAGATGCCGATGAGGTTAAAGCCTTGCCCTGGAGGATCTGCACATCCTGCTCCACGTGGGCTCTTCCCCCCACGAGGGGTGGTGCTCACTGCTCCCTGAGCAGACCCAACAGGTCATGGAATCATGGAGGCTGGAAAAGCCCTCTGAGATCATTAAGTCTGACCATTCCTCCAGCACTGCCAAGGCCACCACTAACCCATGTCCCCAAGTGCCACATCTACACACCCTGTAAATCCCCCAGGGATGGGGACTCCCCCACTGCTCTGGGCAGCTGTGCCAATGGTTGACCACCCTTTTCATGAAGAGATTGTCCCTAATATCCAATCTAAACCTCCCCTGGCACAACTTGAGGCCATTTCCTCTTGTCCTATCACTTGTTACTGGGAGAAGAGACTGAAAACTGCTACAACCTCCTGTCAAGGAGTTGGAGAGAGTGAGAAGATCCCCCCGAGCCTCCTTTTCTCCAGGCTGAGCCCCCGCAGCTGCTCCTCATCAGATTTGTGCTCCAGACCCTTCAATTAATTCTGCCACACCAAGAGCCCAGTGATATGATTTTGGATTAGTAAAGAAGGCTGGAAAATACTCTTTTTTTGTTGAGGGTGGCACAAGACCACAGGCCCTTCCCCAAGCGGGGACTCGGAAGCTAAAAATCCAGGAAGGTGGGACGTCAAGGAAAGGACGAGGAGACAAAGATGAGGATGTTGGCAGACAGTGTGTGGGGTGGGTCTGCTTTATGAATGTTAGAGGATGGGGAGAACCTCCTTCCTGCATGAATAACATCCCTCCAGGAAGGTGAGGCTGGAGCACCCTCTGGACCTGCAGCAGGGAGGAGCACCTGGGCCCACGGGGGGCTGGGGAAACGTGCCAGGGACTCAGTGTGCAACAAAAAAAGATGCAGAAAAGGAAGGATGGGGACTGGTGCCAGTGTTAACAGTGATGCCAAACAGTCAGAAGGACACACAGCTCTAGGAGATTTTCTCCAGCACAAAAAGCTGGCTTGGTTTGCTGCATTCCCACCCTCTTCCTCAGAGTGATCCTTTCAGCTGTCATGAGTTAATACTCTCCCTAAGTGCCCAACAACAGGCTGCACTTCCCTACAAAGCTCAGCATTCAGACTGCCCTCACTATCAGGATGAACATATACAATGATTTGCTTATGTTGGACATAAATGAAGGCTCAGTTCAGAAGTGAAGGTTTCAGAAATGGCATTAAAACCTAAAGCTGGTGATTCAGGAGCGGGAACAATTCACCTTTCAGTGGCTGTGGGAGTTTTTGTTCCCAGCTGTCTGCCGGTCCCTCAGGTTCCCACCTCCACCTCAGATGGGGAAAAGATGCTTGTTTGGGACAGCTGACCCAGTCACCTGCATGTTCAGGTGTCTTGGAGAGGGATTTCAGGGCAGTACAGCCCTTTCTTGGTAGATAAGTGCTTGAAAAACAGTTCTGCCTTTGCAGCACCATAAATCCTGTTTCTAATAAAATGAGATGATCCTGGAGTGACTCATCCTAGCCATAAATTGTAAGAAAACTAAAAGAAGGCAGAAAATAAAAAAGGAGTATTGCATTGCCATATACATGAGAATTCTCACGGGAGGTCCTAAAGACCTGACAGTCCCTGATCTTCACACAAGTTTGTCTGGGCAGGAAAACTGCCCTACACTTTAGAGACAAAAGACACCCCAATGCTGATAATTGAGGAGCTGTGTATAATTGTAAAATCCACTGCAGGGCAGGGAACTGACAGAATTAGTGAACACTGGAAGAGTCAGAAAACCACCAAATCAAAGCTGAGTTCTTGGAGAACAGAACAGAAAAAACCCCAAGATTTCCCCAAATCGAAATGTGGATTTAATTTTCCTTGCAAGAAGCACATCAGAAGGCACGAGAACACATTTTAAATGTTTCGTGGCAGGCTGATGAAACACATTTTGCCAAAAGCTGGGATATTCATCCCCAGTATCAGAACTGTCTGAGTGATGAATGGATTCAGAAAAGCTCTGCCAAGAAGGAGTGAGTATAAACTTCCCTGGGAACTTAATCAGTAGAGTTTAGGAACACCTGCATCCAGCTCTGGGGTCCCCAGAACAACTCATGGACTTGTTAGAGAGGGTCCAGAACACACCATGGAAATAGTCAGAGGGCTGGAGCACCTCTGCTCTGGAGACAGGGTGGGACAGCTGAGGGTGTTCAGTGTGGAAAAGAGAAGGCTCTGGGGTGACCTTATTGGAACCTTTCAAAATATCAATATATAACACAGAGAGGGACTTTTTAGCAAGCCTGTAGTGATGGGACAAGGAGGAACAGTTTTGAAGTGACAAGAGGGCAGGTTTAGATTAGATATTGGGAAGGAATTCTTCCCTGTGAAGGTGGGGAGGCCCTGGCACAGGTTGCCCACAGAAGTTGTGGCTGCCCCATCCCTGGAAGTGATTTATCTACTCACTTCTGCTCTTTCAGCTGAGTAGCCCATTCCCTCCCCTCAGTGCCACCCCTCCCAGCAGCCAGAATTGTCATGGTTTTTAGAAGACAAACCTTAAAAAATATAATTGTGCATGACAGCAGCTATTTGCTGACTTGGCATTGAGCAACTCAAACACATGCAGCCACTTCATAAACAGAAATGCAGTGGTAAGCTGGGTAAACAGCAGAGCCTTGGGCAAACAGTGGAGCTTCTACTCAACAACCTACCATGACATTCTGCACCTCTCTCAGAAGTTTACTTATTTTGGCAGGACTGGCATAGAAATATTTAGCTCTGCCAGTGCAATGACAAAAATGGGCATTTTGGCAATTCCATGTCAGTTGTGATTTCTGCAGGGACCTTTAAACTGATGGGTTTGATGAAAGAATGGAAACCCTGACCCCACACAGTTCCTCTGCCTCGGATGTACCAAGAGATGACCCACCAAAAGAACAACCCTTTTCTACCCCAGAGCAATTAGCCTTGTATAGAGCATCTTAAATACATCTCTAACCCTGCTGGGAAGGGCAGAGCCACAATAATGAAGTACTGCTTTGCTAAAGAGTGATTTTACCTCCACCTTCCTCCTGTGAATTTCTTTGCAATTACATCCAAAGCACTTATTTTTTCCCTTTGAAAGGAGACTGAATTATGCTGTCAGTTGATTAGGAAATTACTGAAGTTTCCAGTCTTCAAACCATGTTCAAAGCACTTGATATTCAGCAAGTAAAGTTATTAAGTGCCCTGAGGGCAGGGCATAAAGAACAGCATTTCCATAGTGTTCAAAATCCAACAGCAAAGCTTCTTCACTTGTTCATTATGAACCCGATATACAGCTCTGTGTAATCTGTTGTTTTCAAGCCAATTAGTGATTAAAATGGAATGATGATTTAGATAAGAAATGAGTTACTAATATCATTAACCAGCTGCAGCACAAGAGTTAAATATTTCATGGCACTGACTGACCTCAGCCAGGGCACGGCCACAGAACTGCCAACCAGGGATGGAAAAACTCTCAGCTACAAAACAACCCTCATTTTAACAGGATCATTCTAAATGGAAGAGGTTTACTGTTCCCAATCCCAGGCAGTACAGCTGCTAATGTAAACCAGGAGCAAAAACCTCCCTGGGAACTTAACCAACCAGTATTTATGAACACTAGTGGAGATATAATTTTAGTTATGTGTAAGTTGTATAGAAAGCTGAGAAACAACACAGGATGGGTCTCCTACCAGCCATGACAAGATGCATCTCACCTATTTTTAGGTCCTGCATCTTTGCAGTGCAAAGTCCCAGTGGACTACTTGTCTTGGGACACAAGTGACCTTATCTGCTGTACTTAACTTGAGCATGGTTTTAGGGCTGCTGGAGCCACCAGCTGGTCTGCACTAGGCAGCAATCCTGAATCTTGCAGACACTGCTTAACCCTGTGTTTATTTGTATTACAACTTAAAGAACAAAAATTGAACTTACTTTGCTCTGGGTTGATGTACTAATCCTGGGATCTCTTTATTAGATTTAAGTCTTACGTTTGAACTGGCACTTTTTTCCTGAAACACACAAAAAAACAGACAACAGAGATACCATCAGTATTTCTTTAAGCACACAAAGGGTGACAGGCACTTATCACAGTGTCACACTGCACTGGGTTCAGGCTCAATCTGCAGAACCCAACCAGAAAAGCTCAGCAGAAATGAAATTAAAGGCAGCACAACTGATGCTGTGACCCCACGTGGGCAATTTTGAAATGCCATGGGCTTGGTGGTGTGGGGGAATTGCCTCTGGGTCCCCGAGCAAAATCCATGGAAAATGAGGTGTGAATCTGTGGCTTGGCTCCTCACAGAGTTGTATCAATAACAACATCAAGTGGCACCTTTGACAGGGCCCCAGAGCCACCCAGGCTCGCTCAGAACAGAGCTGAGAAACAGTAACATCCTGGAAAACCATATGTGGGAGGAAGCATATGTTAAATGTGGCAGGGAGAAGAGCAGCAACAGCAGATTTGACCTGCTCAGCCAGAAAATTGGGCACAAGGAAGGAAAGCAGCTCTGGAGAGCCCATCATAAGAAGGGTGTGGATCTGCTGGAGAGAGTCCAGAAGACACCACCAAGATGAGTAGAGGGGCTGGAGCCAGGCTGGGAGAGCTGGGGGGGTTCTCCTGGAGAAGAGAAGCTCCAGGGAGACCTGAGAGCTCCTTCCAGGGCCTAAAGGGGCTCCAGGAGACCTGGAGAGGGACTGGGGCCAAGGGATGGAGGGACAGGACACAGGGAATGGCTTCCCACTGCCAGAGGGCAGGGAGAGATGGGATATCGGGAATGAACTCTTCCCTGTGAGGGTGGGGAGGCCCTGGCACAGGTTGCCCAGAGAAGCTGTGGCTGCCCCTGGATCCCTGGAAGTGTCCAAGGCCAGGTTGGACAGGGCTTGGAGCAACCTGGGCTGGTGGAAGGTGTCCCTGCCCATGGCAGGGGTGGCACTGGATCTTTAAGGTGTCTCCCAACCCAAACCATTCTATGTTTATAGACAAGAACACAACCATGTCCTCTGCAAAGGACCACAACCATTAAAAACATCTTATGAAAGGCATGGGGAGGGAAAAGGGATGAGAGCCAGCACTTCAAGATAACACCTTGTCATCATGTCATGAGCTTCTGTAAACCAAAACTTAGTGCACACACATATCAATTATCTCCAAAATCCCTAGAAAGGATACAGCCCCTTCAGATCTTCCCAGTGCTGTGTGTTGGGGAAAGCTGCTGGTGCAGATGGGAGAGGTCTGAGTCAAATCTTTCAGCTCACCCGCTCCACAAATCCTGCTGAGTTTCTCTGCCATGATGATTTAAGAAACATAAACCCAAAAATTAGTGGTTTTGTGGGTAATTTTGGTGGGTTTGTTTAGTCTTATTTAGTCTTTCAGTGTCTGAATCACACAATGTGATTTTGGAGAGGGCTACTAAATCACTGAATTAAAAAAAAAAATAAAAAAGGCTGTCTAGCAGTTAATATTTTTAATGAATAATTCCACAAGGGATGAAAACATCAACTGCCTCAGCATCTTTAGCACTGTTTAATGCATATCTTCTAATCCTCCTAAGCAGAAAACGGTGTCTTGCATGAAAATAACAGTGAGAGAGAAACAAGCCCTTCCTCCCAGCTCTAACAAGTGTCTGTGTGTTTGCTGCATCCCACCAGCCACTGCCTGCCCATGATCCCGTGATGTCGAGACAAATCAGCAGCACAGAAGATAAAATCACTTCTTTCAAAGCAGTGTGAAGTGGGGATGGCTGTGCAGATGTTGTGTGTGATGAACATGCATGAACCTCCCATGAGCTGATGTCTGACTCTCACATGGGTCAAGCAAAATGAAAAGAAATGAAGCAAAATGAAAATGAAAAGTGTCTCATGGGGGAGACACTCATGAAGACACCAACACCAGAAACCAGCTAAACCCCAACCCCATGCACCAGGTGAGCTTTTATCATCAGATTTACTCCAGAGGAAGGGGAAAGGAAAGGGGAAGGGAGAAGGGGGAAGAGAAGCTCTGATCTACAGCTCCTGTGTTGGGAGCATTGATAAATCACAGCAGGGCAAACCCGACTTTCTCATGCTTTGGTGTCAGTGCAGCTCTATCAGGAGTTGGAATCAGCCCAAATCCAAGCCTAAAGAAACTTCTGGCACTTAGGAATGAATAGAAAGACACAATAAAAATATATGTTGCCTTCTCTCTGTGGGTCCCAGAGCAATATTCAGAATATTAACAGACTGACATAGGAATCTTGACTTCAAGATTCCACAGTTTATTCTTTCCCTCCTATTGCTCCTGATAATTAACACACCTCAATTAAGTATTACAATTCTCCTGTTTAAGCAGAGGTTATGTTACCTTCTCCATCTGTTGCTCAGCAGGAACAAAGAGAAAAAGGGGAGTTAAGAGAAAAAGAAAACCCAAGCAGGTCTCAAATTGGCTCATTGCTTTGTTTCTAGCTATTATTTATGGCAGTGCTTCCATTGCTCTGATCGAAATATTGGCTTTGATAAAAATAGATATTCAATAATAATTCTCCCAAATACAAACAAATAGGCTATTTTTTCCTCATCCCTTTGAGGACAAACTGACTCATCAGAAATTAATGGTCTGGCTTCTAATATTCTGCTAGCAAAAAAAAAAAAAAAGCTGAAATGCTTTAATGCAGTCAAATTGTTCTTTCAGGCTGACTCGACTTTGATTGAAGGGTCATGTCTTGCAGTCCAACCTCATTTTCTCCCCTATTTAACAATAAATAAGTTACCATGCATCAACAGAACCACACCTGGTTTTAAAGCCCAAATCTGTTGCAAACAGAAAGGAATATGCAGAAGTTTGTTTTTAATCTAGCTCTGCTTATAAGGATTATTTAAAGCAAGTGCAGTAAATGCTGCCTCACACCACAGGCTTAAAAGGAAACCCTCCAGGATGCTGCTCTCCAAGAGCAAAAAAGGGGAATAGTGGACAGTTTACTCCCCATTATTTTGCAATTCATCATGATCAAGGTAAAGCTGTCATCCAATCAAGGTGATTTCGTCTGATAGATTTGTTAATTCTTGTTAATTCCTCCATAAAGGACGCACCATATCCAGAATTTCAGGGCACTAACAGATGGCAGTGACTCTGCTGCCAGATGCTATTAACACAGCAACAGCCACTACTGCCACTATAATTAAATATCTGTCAACATTTCCCTTGATGCTTCCCCTCTTACGAACCCATTTCTACAGACAGGGGAACTTCATTTGAAGGATTCTGCTTTTCTTCATGAGGCTGCCACAGATGGACTCAGGTAAACTGCTAAAAGTCCTTCTTCTCGACACTTTTAACACTCAACTTATTGGAGAAGGGCTGATTTTTAAGAGATGCTTCCATAAGAGCTGCCATATTTTATGAAGAGACTATACTTTATTTTAAGCATCTTTCAATTGATTGAACTGGCCAAGAACTCAGTTAAAGATGACAAAGTAAAACTTAGTGTAACAGGGTTCTTAGTTTCAAGCCTGGTTTTTGTTTAATTTGCAAAAGGCTGAAGTATCCAATTTATAACCTGGAACCACCAATGTTGAAGGTGGCACGTTCCTCCAGATTAGTATAATTTTAAAAATTGTCTCTGTAGATTTGCTACTAAAATATATTTGAAGCGAATACAAACAACAAAGGCCTCTCCAGAGAGTGATCATGTTTTTACTCAATATTGGTAGTTTACAGCTATTCAAATATTTATAAAATAATATTCCTGATTTATATCAAGATGTCACTTTTCTTCAAAGGAGCCCACAGCAGCTTTAAACTGCTTTTTGGAGCCATGTAATTCATCATTAAAATAATTTACGGGGGAAATGAAGTATTTGTTTTCTTTTTATACCAAAAACTATTCTTTAAAATGATCTTATTTGAAAAGGAGGAAACCAAATACATCAGTTAGAAAGAGAATGAAAGATGAGATGTAAGATTTTAATATGCCAGCCCAGCACTTTTTATCTCACTCAGTCATGAGGACAAGCCCCGGGTAATAATATTTCACACGGACTGTCTTGGTGCATCAGGATGAACAAGGGAGAAGCACTGACCCATGAGATTTTACTCAAGTTTCCTTGCTTTATACACACATAAGTATTTATTTTTTGTGCTGTCCTTTGGCAGGAAGAGAGTCTCTCTTTTTTTCTCTATCTACCTGGAAGCAAAACCACCTGAAAATGTTATTTAGGGTAACTTTATAACCAAGCTCAAATCAAGCACTGAAAAATTTCACATGCTGGCCAGAAGGGATTACTCTGGGATTCAGTTTCATCATTATCCCTGCCCTAATGTGTACCTGCACCTAATCCAGAAGGGTGATGAGCCACAGAATCATACAATGTCCTGACTTGGAAGAGACCCACAAGGATCCCTGGATCCAACTCCTGGCTCTGCACAGGGCAACTCCAGAATTGCACCACGAGCCTGAGAGTGCCTGAGGTGCACATCACCTCCAAACATCCACCAGAACCTAAAGCCAGGGCTTAGCAATGAATTTGACCTTCACGGCACACACACAGAGACAGATGTTCATGGTGAGGAGACACCCAAGGAAGATGTTACCATCACAGTCATCAAGAGGGACCTTCTCTCTTTCCCAAATAAGTCTGTCTGAAAAGCAACCTTCTACCTGCAAGAGTCAGTGCCGGCACAAACTCCTCTGATCTCTCCACTACCCCTCCCAGGGGGTGTGGGTGCAGTCACAGAGACTCCTGAACACACAACTGCAACTCCAGTCAGTGGGTGCTGGCCCCACTCCACCCTTCTTGCCCCAGGCTCCTACATATTTTGTGCAAGCCACAGGGAGCTCTTTGGAGGAGGACTTTTAAGGAGCACTTTGTACTGAGGCACTTGAGGCAACAACAATGTCCAGCCTGTCCACTGGAAGCAGCGCTGCTCCCTGGAGCACCCTGGTCCTCAGGAATGAGGACCTGGAAGCGTGGCTGATATTTGTGGATTTGGATGAAGCTTATCCTTGGAGATGTCTAAAAGAATCTCTCTTGACTGGTATATTGTAATAACATTACTGCTAAGCATGAAGGATTTGCCCCTAATGCCTTACTCCTGTCAGTACCTCCATCCTTGGAGATGTCTAAAAGGTGTCTGGACTTGGCCCTGGGCAGGAGGCTCTAGATGGTCCTGGCTGAACCACAGGGCTGGACGAGATGACTTCCAGAGGTCTCTTCCAACCACATCCCGCCTGTAATTCTGTGATAAAGTATCTTCCTTATTAAATCAGACACTGAAGAAACCCACTTTTGAATAGGTTTGTTGAGTTTTACCCCCAGGCAGCAGTGGGAGAGACCAGAGCCACTCAGGCATGCGAAGGGCAAGCAGCAGACACAGTGCCTGGCATTTATTCTGGAGAAAAATCTGATTCTGCAAACCCAGCCAACATCACGCAGTGAGTCTGCACTGACGCAGGGAGTGTAACCCAGGTTTGGCAGAGAAAAACCCTGTGCTTTCACCAGAGATCCACAGTGTGTTCCAGACCTCCTCTTAACAGAGGAGCTCTTAACACAGCTCCTCCTTCCCAGGGTAATTACTGGGAAATTCTGCTGTAGGAACTCCAGCTCCTGAAGCGCAATATGGAAGAGCAGGATTGGGAAAGCACATTAAAAAATCTCCCTGAAATTTACTCAAAATGGGATAAAAACAGGTAAAAAACAGAGAAAGGTATAAATCCTGAACAGCTTTCTACAGCCCATCAGAAAGGCACCTGTTGCTGCCATCTGAGAAATTAGAGAATGCTGCTTTTAGTGGTTATTATAATAAATACATACATACATACAACCTACATGAAGATCCTTCTCCAGACTTGGATCACCTATTAAAAAGAAGCCAGCACACAAATTTAGGGCAAGTGCAAGTGGGGAGAACAAAATGAGTGCTGGATTACAGGGAAACTGGGTGAATTTGGAGACCAACAAAAAAGACAATGAGTTCTACCTGAGAACACGCTCCAAACTCTGAGAATGGTTTAAATGAAGCTTAATTTACCCCTCCAAGGGTGGAAGCAAAGCTCCTCCTCAGAGAGCACCAGCTGGAGGCAGGGCCACAAACCTGCTTTGTCCACAGCTCTGGCTCTGCTGCCCTGCCAATATTGAGCTCCCTCTCCAAGGACATCCAATCTGAGGTTACTCACTCGCTGTTCAGGTTTCCTGGAGCAGCTGTTTGTGTATTTGGTTGAAACTGGTGCAATAATTAGTTTCTAGCTGCTTTTTAAAATGCTTTTGAGATGTTAAAAATTACGGTGCAGGGGTTATTCAAAGAACATCTGACACGCCCATTACACTCAACTCATGCTGCAGGAGCTCGAAAATCAGAAAAATCCAACCATAAGTGTAAAGTTGGGGGGAAAAGAGAAGAAAAATAAAGGAAGAAGAAGGAAAATGCTCCCTCTGGAGTGAGTTGCAGGACTTCTCCTGCAGTATCTAAACACATTTCACCCTCAGCCAAAGTTACTGGCCTTTAGCTTTGATGGAGAACATCATTAAAGAGCAGAGGAAAAAAAATGAAGGGCAATTCCCATCACTAAGGGGTTTTCACAGAGCATTAATATTTACTAAATCTAATAGCTACAGCTTTCTAAACATTCTCATCAGCTTTTCAACTCCTTCTCCCTCCCAGTCAGTATTAGAAAGTCTGGACTAATTGGTTACAGTAATTCCAATTAATTCTGTTGAGTAACCCCACACCAGGAAGGCTGGAGGCAAACTGAAAAGTAGACATGGGAGCAGCTGGTCTGAGGACAGGAAATTAAGGCAGGTAAACAGATGAAATTACTCTTACCTGCACTGTTGTGAAATGTGAGGATTACATTGTCCTGAAAATCAGAGTTTTCTGGCTCCCTCAGCATCTGTGGTACTCCAAAGGGTCAGCCAGGACAAGAAAATGAGCATAACAGAGATTAACAAAGCCAGAACACCTGTCTCCAGGTGCATGAAGTTTCAGGTCAAACAGGGAACTCTCTTGCTCCTGAAGCAGGATCTGCACTCATCCAGCAAACCCAGAGAATGGGAACATGGGCAGGAAGGAGAGGAAGGGACAATCATCTGCGAGATTGCCAGCGGGGAGGGATTTGCAAAGCCAGGCTGAGGAGCATCCCCTCTACAAACAACTTTGCAAGAGGCTGAAAACTACCCCTCACAGTTAAAACCCAAGAAATTGAGGTGACAAGGTGCTTAAAAGCATGGAAAACACTTGCTCACAACAAAAGATATCCAAAATACCACAACTAAAAGTGCTACGGGCAGGAAGGCGACCTGCTCTCCGACTCTCATTAATACACCAGATCTTTAATGGCTTTGGTACATCCAAGTGCTTGAAAATTTTATCTAGCAAATAAAAAATAGATGGCTTAAAAGTCGAAAATTGCATTACTGATGACTCAGAAGACTAGACTGACTCTTGAGGAAACTTCAGAGAGTTCAGGGCACTTGGCAACAGAAAGCACAACCAACCTTCCCCCTTTTGCAGGTATGTTGCTCTCTTGGATTGCAGAACCACCCTGGACAGCAAAACCTGGCTCAAAAGATGAACTGTCTGCTTATTAAAACTGTGTCATCAACTATCCTCTCTCTCATGCTCAACCAGCTCTTCCAAAAATACAGTTATTTATAGTAAATGTAGATATTACTCATGCTCCCAATTTTTCATGCGTGTCTCCTGAAGGCAGTTTTCCACCAAGTGCAATAACATGGAAAGAGTTGGCATTAAGCTGGAAACAACAGTACTGTGTGAAGTCTGTAAAACATTCCCAGCCAGGAACAAATGCTGCAGACAGTCCTGAGAGTGAGTCTGGGTGTCACAGCGTTCCTGCTCCATGAAGGAACTCTGCTGGAATGGCAAGGGGGTTATTGCCACCACAATTTTTGCACAGCTTTTAATTGAGATGGTTTTGAAGAGCTTTATGCCCTTCAAATATATATGAGAGAACATAACTAGAGAACAAGATGCATCCTGTTTAAACAGCTGGGCCTACATTTTCAGCAGCTGTAGCAACTTCTCAAGCTGGTCTTCTAAAGGCAAAACTCACCTTTTTCAGCCTGTTCTTGGGACTTGTTCTGCACCTTTTTAAAATCATGTCTCTCCTGAGATCTTCCTGTGCTGTCAAAGCCCACCAAGACTGATGCTCCCCATGTGCACAGGTCCTACCTCACTGCCTTAATATGAAGTTCCGGGTTACAGTTTAGGATGGTGTCATGGAAAAGAAGGTGACCATCAAACAGCCACTTTGAAGAGCCCAAGTGGTTCCATTAAACCAGTATTAATGAGGAATTTTGTGGGGTAGACATAAGATGGAGCACTTCTCCTCTAAGGAAAGGCTGGGAGAATTGGGATTGTTCAGTCAGGAGGAGAGAAGGCTTTGGGATGACCTAACTGTGGCCTTCCAGAACCTGAAGGGAGCCCACAAGAAAGATGGTGAGAGACTATTTACAAGGGCCTGGAGTGACAGGACAACTGGGAATGGCTTCTCACTGCCACAGGGCGGGATTAGATGGAATATTAGGAAGAAATCCTTCCCTGTGAGGGTGGGGAGGCCCTGGCACAGGTTGCCCAGAGAAGCTGTGGCTGCCCCATCCCTGGAAGAAGTGTCCAAGGCCAGGCTGGATGGAGCTTGGAGCAACCTGGGCTGGTGGGAGGTGTCCCTGCCCAGGGCAGGGGGTGGAACCAGAGCAGCCTTAAGGTCCCTTCCAACCCAAACAATTCTGGGATTCTGTGAAGATACTTTTTCCCTCTTGTTCAAACCTGGGATTTACAAAGGGTGGAACAACAAGTGAAAGCAGTGAAAGAAAAAGTCCTGCTGGGTTTTTTGCCTGTAATTAACAGGAAAGCCAAAACTAATTAGAAGCTATGGTGCAAATGAAGAGACACCATTAAGTCACATGTAAACAGAGTAAAATGGTAGTAAGAAATTACAAATTAGATGACAAGACCCAAGTGTAGTGCTACTCTTCAATACAAATACATTCGCAACAGGAAGGGTTTGTCTGCTCCAAACCAGCAAGAATTCCCTACAATAAGCTCTCATTCTCCCAGCACTGTCCAAGGCTCTAATTTTGAAATTTTCAGTAATTGCAATTATGTAAATGCCACTGCTGGCACACATTCTCAATGTCTGTATTTTGCTCCTCTCAACGTCTGTTTTATTTGCATTAATTCTCAAATTTGCACCAGGCATAAGATTCAAGACCCAAGAAGATGAAGTAACAGCTCTTGCTACCTGACAAGTTTCAGGGAGCATGGATAAAATGGGCATTTGAAAGGACTTCATTGTTTGAATATTATTAAATGACATATGTGCTATGGCACATGAGAAGCATTATGGCTGCAGGAGAAGCCTTACACCTGATTTCTGTATTTTGTACCCTCTCTTCATTATTTTGGTTAGCCATTACTTTGGAATGATTATTATTTCACACAGACTATGGTAGCCAGCCCACTTACTGAGCTTCCAGTCCTCAGATGTACAAGCACGGATTTTGTGTGGATTCTCCCAACACTTTTATCTGAGAGCAATATTGAGAATACAAACCAGGTACCTCAGAATGAAAGATGATCATAAACGGTTTAAAAATTTTATAAGCCATTTAAAATAGTAATGGAGGCTGGGTTTTAAGTGTTTATGTCTTCTAAGTTTCCTTGGATAAAGAGCAGATAAATAAGAATAACTCCTAAGTGCTTGCAAAATGAGGGCCCAATGTATTCCAGTGAGGATGTACAAATATAGCTTTGATGCTCAGGATGCTGCAGGTTAGAAAAACCAATACTGGGTGAAGAATTAGCCTAAAATACAATTACAGGCCTGGAAATACTCATGTCCAACATTTAGGACATTAATGGTTGGAATCAATGATCTTAGAAGTCTTTTGCAACCTTAACAATTCTATGATTCTATTGTCCTAAAATGGCCAATGTTCCAGAGTCCCAAAATTACTGTTTGCCAATCACGGCTTTAAACGTCCACTCTGATTTTCCATCCTCTCACCCTCTGAACCAAATTTCCCAAAACCACCCTTTGTAGGTGGCCGAGGACATGGAAAAGCCTCAAAATGAGCTCTGCCCTCCTTTTCCAGAAAGCAGCAAATCTTTTCTGCAGGAAAGTGTCAGAGCCAGCCGAGCGTGGCTGCATCAACCCCAGCAGTGACAGGGCCATGAGCCCAGCCAGGGTTGGCATGTGGTGTCTGCTCCCTTGGGAGGCACTGCCCCTGGAAAAGGAGGCACAGTATCATACACTGTGCAAGATCAGGCAAGTCAGGAATGGATCCTTCCCTCACCCACAAAATTTCAATGTCTCCTTGATCAGGATATGAAACAGCATTGTGAAACTCTACAAGATTAGTCTCCTGAGATCTTCTCATGGTACCAACCACCACAAAAAGAAGATATTTCAAAATATAACCCAATTGCATCACCTGGGGGCATGTATCCAAACCACATCAACAGCTTTCCGTCTAACCTGTTCTCCAAACTCCTATCCTGCAGGTTTTCTCAACAGTCTGGCTTTCATTTTGCCCCTTCCCTGAAAGTTCAAACGTTTATCCTGCTACCCAGCTTTAATCCTTGCCTGATGCCTTCCTGCCTCTCTCAGTAGTCATGGAGAAAAAACGATTGTCGTGCCTTTTAAAGCAACCTCTTATATATCGGCTGACTCACGTTTCCTTCTGTATTTTTAGGCTAAACAAATCAATTCCTTCCATCTTCCATTACAGCTTACGTTTGCTAAACCTCCTATTCTTGTCACTCCCCTCTGGGCTCTTTCCCATCTGCCTGCATCTTTCCTCCAGAGCACATTTCCAATTTCAGCCACAGTATTTAAAGCCTTGCTGAAGACAGGATGTGTCACATGCACTGCTGTATTTATATTTTTTATTCCTGGTTTTAAGGGGTTACCTCAAAGGGCTGACCTACCACAGACACAGGGTGCATCTGTAAACCAGGCACTTGTACTTTAAAAAAAAACTATGTAAATCAATGCTGAAGGTGAAACTAGCTGAGCACAACTTCTCTAAAAATTTCTGGTACAGTGTTCAAGAATCTCTCTCAAGCCAAAAATGCAGGTGGGGATGGTCTGTTTTCCTACCTCAATCCTTGGAATATCTAAAAAAGAGAAATATCGAAGAGTAAAATATCCGCATGTTCCATGACTCACAGTCCATCAGGTCTTCCTAAAATTAAAGCAAATCACATGCAACAAGCAAAGCAGGTGTTCTTAAAACATTTCAACTTTGCTATTTCTAATCAAAACTAGCTTCTAAGTCTCCAAGTTGATTCCCAGACATTTGCAGGCGCCAAGTTTTAACGCACATTCTATTTTCTTCTCAAGTCAGGTGAGTGCAAAGATAAGCACCTCTAAAATTTACCAGGGTGGTCCCATCACAGGAATATTCAGAAAGTGATGGATCAACATGTACTACCAAGAGGTGCAGCATTCCCAAGCATGAAAGCTTTCTGTGTCAGCCACAAGGACACTCCAACGCTCGGTTATAGCCACGGTACTTACAACGAGGGGAAAACTACAGTTCAGGATGGAAACAGTGCCTCTTTTTTTTCACTGCAGTGCTGTTACTCTTAGCATTCAATTACTTCCCTAAATTTAATTAACTCCTTGTTGAATCTTAATGTGATAATGAGAACTTTAATTCAAACCATATACCATGTCAGTGCTATGATCCTAACAGCAAGAATAGATTTTATTAAAGTCACCCAAGCCCCATAATCCCCCTGCCTTTTTATAACACTATGAGCCATATAAAAGCACAGCAGCTGCAATAGGCCAAGAATCTTCCCTGATTGCTACTAGGAACATTAACAAATAAAATCTATTTGGAAATCAAAATCAGTTGGGTCTGATCAATAGCTCTCACATGTTCATCTCCCTGGGAAAATGAAAAGCAGCAGAGATGGCAAACAAGGCTCTCTGCAGATCTTACACCTATGTTCCACCAAAGACCATGTCAGGTCATTTATTCTGTCAGAATTTTCAATTTCTGAGCAACCCACAGCAGAGACCCATGATATGAATTCCTCCCTCGGCCTTTCTCTGCCTCACACTTTGTAAACTCTTAAAACCTGACCAGAGACTACCACGACTCAAAACACCAAGACCTAGTAAGGAGCACGCTTGACCTTCCAGCAGGCCCATCAACTCTACTAGAAAAACCAACAAATAGATTATATAACTTCACAAAGACAACCAGAAACACTGTGCTTGGTGCTTAGCAGCCAAATCTGACGACGCTCACCCAAAACTTCTCAGCACGAAGGACTGCAAAAGCAGTTTTGAAACCAACTGAGACATGAAATGTGTGTCAGGATCATGTTTTTCCCTTATCACTAAAATGCAGGACTGCTCTCATTCCTGACTCTTCACACAGAGCACAGCCTCCCACATGACCGAGGCTATGGGACATGATGGAGCACGTTCCTAAAGAATCACATCCTTAAATTCATTGTTAAGGGTTTGTCACGGTCTGCATGGATCTTCCAGCAGAAGGTCACGTGTGCTGAAGACCAATTTTGCAGTTATTAAACACAACAATGACAGGAGCAACTCCACTCTGCAAGGACTGTCTGTGGCACTGCTGTGTGTGTTTGGAACAGCTGGGTAAGCCATGCAGGGAGGGAAAGCTAGAGGGGAAGATGAGCAAACAACCTGCCACAGGAGCAGCATGGAGGCCAAGAAGCCTGTGCTAGAGGCAGAATTGCTAAAACAACCTTCAGCAGAAGAAGGAAGGGCAAAGAGCAGATGGGCATCACAAGATAAGGACACATTTTATGATGTTTAAACTTCACTTAAACAACAGTGATGATCTGAGTGTAATGAGCAAAAGGAAATACACTCCTTTCAGCCACAGCTCCTCTACTTGTTTCTTGCAAACACTTAGTCACACGTGGCCTAAACTGACAGCTCCAAATAAGCAGGTAGTAACACTGCACTGTCCTAACGAAGTTGTAGGACCATTAAAGCCTTTCTGTGACTATGGGCTTGGTCCTTTGCTTCAGCAATCCCAACAGCCTTGCTGTGCTCTGCTTATGGGTGTACTTGCCTCAAACCTGTGCCCATGGAGTGTCTTCTGCTGCCCTTCTATGGACCTTCCTGCTGCTCAGCACCAAGGGAGCTGTCTGTGATTACCCCAGCCCAGACTGAGATGGTTCTCAGCTCGTTCCCCTGCCCTCTCACTTCCCAAAGAGCACACTGGGCTGCTCACTCTCCCGCCGGTGGGTGCACGGAAGGCTCAGGATGTTGTCAAGGCTTATCTGGGAAGACAAACACTTTAGATGATTAGGTGATCTGCTCATAATCCTCCAACTTAGAGTTTAGTTTAAGCCCCAAACTCCTGGAGCTTAAAATCACTTTCAACTAATACTAGTATTAGACAGGGCTGTTGTGCACTGGTCCCCAAGGGACCCAGGGGAGCTGCACAGCCACCGTGGACACTCAGCACACGCTCTCCTGGACTCACCAGAAGCTCTGGTCAACACTAACAACACCATGTTAAGAGACTGTTTTTTAATATCTAAAGGTATTTATTTTCCTCTCTCTCAAGAGTGCAGCTTCACAGTCAATTTGGAATCACAGAATGGTTTAGGTGGGAAGGGACCTTAAAACTCATCCAGTGCCACCCCCTGCCCTGGGCAGGGACACCTTCCACCAGCCCAGGTTGCTCCAAGCCCCGTCCAACCTGGCCTTGGACACTTGCAGGGATGGGGCAGCCACAATTCATGTCCATTTGACTGAGGTCTGCCACTAAAAGTAAAAAGATTCAGAGGAGAAAACACAGATATATCAGGACTAAGTCCTTCATCCCAGACAATCAATAAACTCGACTTCCCAAATGAATTATGAAAGCAAATTTTGCAGCATAATTATCTTGTTGAAAAATCTTTTGATGTTTTTGTTTAAAATTATTTAACATCTATGTATTAATTAAAACATCGTAGAATGACTGTTTATCACAAAAAGCAGTGTACAGTGAAGAGAAGAGAAAGACAAGAAAAAATAATAGAGAAAAAGAATATAATAACTAGTAACATGATTTAATCCTACATGCTGTACTTTGCTCTTGTTATATCTGGGTTCAGCTATCAGCCTAGTGTAAAAGCCAGCCAAAAATTCTTCAAGCCTGCCAGAGCTACAAATACTGGCCAGAAATATTTGTCATATCACAGCTCAGGTTCCAAAAAGTAAGATGCTGGACTTTTACAGCCAGGAAAATACAAAGTGCAAAGGACAATAAAAAATGGACTTATTTAATATTGTTGGAATGCATCAGATCAAATGAATCCAAGTGCTCTTAATCCAGTAGGGCTGCAGCATGACAAATACACTTCATTTAGACACTCAGTCCCCGTGAGTCAAATCAGTCTGGAAGATTCAGCCACACAACTGCTGGATGTTATTCAATTAGCATGAAGCAATGGTTTCCAGCCCTCAGCAACCGAGGCAGCCTTTTTCTTTAGAGAGCCAGACAGCTTTACCTTGGATTAAATTTATTGATTTTTCCATAGTGTGTATGTAACAGCATCATCAGGCAATTTCACAGGAGTTCACCCACCACAGCATTAATGGACTTCGGTAATTTTTTCAAAGCACCCATAAAACACAAAACAACAGTGTCTTATAATTAGGTGTAACTGCAGAGGCAGCTTCTGCAATACATGTATGTCTGAGAAAAGTGTGTTGACACAGACAGGCCCTTAGGAAGCTTGGGGTTTATATTTACTTACTGTAGGGTAAAACATCTTCAGCCACAGCCAGTCCTATTCATTGCAGTGAGCCTATCTTGCAGCAAGCCCTGCTCCCAGGAGGCCACCAGGAGGAATGAGTATCCCTCAAAGAAACCTCTTTGCTGTGTTATGCAGCACTCAGACATTTGCTAACTCTAGTCAAGGTAAATCCCATGGACAAATGTAAAAAGTTAGGAGCAAACCCTAATTCTTCATCTTGGATCACGAAAAAATTAGGAGCAAACTCTAATTCTGCATCTTGGCTCAGTCACAGCTGTGCAGGTGCTCAGCCTCAAAGCCAGGATTGCTGCTGTAAGATCATGTTTTCACCCACTCCACTTTCAAGCAGCAGCAATGCTCACCCATCCAAATAGAATATTTACCTATTTGCAGTGAAAACATGCCCTGAAAACTGTCTCTGATTGGAATCAGGAAAGTTCAAGTGTAAATATACTCGAGGTACGGATTCAGAAAGAAACGTAAAGCAGGGTTTGCATACTATTTGAAAGAAGAAGATGAGAAAACCCTGTTCCAAGCTCACTTTGACATTGTATGATGTCAAAAGTTCACTGCTTACACATCGGTGCTGATTGATCAGACTGGCTGAATCTGAGCTTTGATTAATACCAATGTGCAAAGCTGGCTGGGGAGAAGGTACTTTACAGTGAAACATTGTTAAAATGGAGGAATAGATCAAGCGGGATTTTGTTGGTATCTCTCCTGGAGCTGGATTTTCACTAGGGACTGGGATGATGAATAATAATGAACTGGAAACTATGACTGCTTTCCAAAACCACAGAGAGCATCGCGCCAGGAAAGACTCTGCTTTGCAGGGTTCAAAGTTCTCCTGACAACTCGGAGAAATGTCCTGAAAAATTCAGGAGATGATTTAAACAGGACTCAAGTCCTAGGCATTACACTTTGGCAGGAATAACCAATGGGATATAAACAACATGGAAACACCAGCTTACGCAGGAATTCTGCGTAATTCAGGATCTAGAAGCTCACTGGACACAAGCCATCAGCATCATGCTCTTGCAGCAAAGCCAAGCATCGTCCTGATGGATGTGAAAGCTGTGCTGGGCTGCAGAACACATGACCTTCTTCAGCTCCAGGCACCAAGAAGACCTCAGAGAACAACTACAGCTCCACATGAAGCGGACAAAACACTTCACAACCTGGAGCTGCTCAAGCTCAAAGGTGACAGAAGTGAGACACGATAAACTTTGGTTCTCCAGACCTACAGCAACCCCAACAACCACAATGAACCTGGAAATCTGGATGGCAATGCTGTTAAACTATTTCACCCCCAATGCTTTGAAGGCAAGTACTCAAGTCCTTGTACTGTTTCCTTTACAATCCCCAAATGCCTCCCCCTTCCCATTGATCCTATTCCAGCTATCGATCCTAGTCCACCCCCATGACTTTGTTCCTAACAAATTCTTTATTCATGTGAGGCACAAGCTCGAAGCAAGAACAGAATAATTATTGGGTAGGTCCCACTCCAGTGTTAAGTTCCTCTAAACTCAATTAATCACGAAGAACCACTGGCAGCTCACTATTTGCCAGCAAGA
Organism: Pachyramphus minor; assembly: GCA_013397135.1. NCBI lineage: Eukaryota > Metazoa > Chordata > Aves > Passeriformes > Tyrannidae > Pachyramphus > Pachyramphus minor. Next base: position 176,673 of record VYXB01004620.1, read on the forward strand.
TACACCAAAGTAATAAGTGATTTCACATTCTGCTTTTGAAGACAAGCTATTACATTCACATACTGTACTACTTTAATCAAGAATAGTTAATTAAGCTGTTCCCTTGATATGAATTTTTATTATTCTGCACCAGCCATTCATCACTTTTCTAGGATTCAGACTGGGCCCATGATGCATGTTTGCAATCTGTCTTTCCAAATTAATCTGTCACCATTTGTAAACTCCAAGTGGATTCAATATATTTCGTCTCACCAGTAACTGGGCCAAGTCTGGGGACACTGAAGACTGGAGGGCAAGTGCTGCTGGAGCACCACTTCACCAAAGGGTTTCAATGGAAAGCTGAATTCCAAATCCCGCCACAAAACACTTTCTTAATATTTTTAGTGTGTTTGCCTTGCTTTATTTCCTTAACAGAACTCAGCTTTATGCTCTATGACACCATCATAAAATCGATTTAATAACTTAACATTCTCACAGTAATCCTCAGCACACACAATGCAGGAGTCGTAAGCACAGACCATAAAGCTGGGGATATCTGTAGTGTCAGATTATTAAAAATGTTAACATGTGATAAGAATCTAAGTCTAAATTTATTGCAAGCAAAAGTCCCCAACAATTTGCTATTACCTGAGCTCAAGGGCAGGTTAAGGCAATGCTTTTCTAGAGAAAAGACTTCAAACACAGCAGCAATAGGAGCTAGATTTGAATTTCTTCTGCTTTAAAGCACTCACAGAAGTAGGATAGAAAAAAAACTGACATCACTATTTGGCTATGTGACTTAATAGTAATAAAACAGGTTTATGAAGTAAAAAAGTGAACGATACGAAAACTTGGACAAGTTTTCCAAACATTAACTAGGAACACGCTTGTTATTATGCTGTGAGAATCTGATGGAATTTACCCCCAGGAAAATAAGGAACACAGAAGATAGAGAAGATGTGTCATCTCATCCAGCCAATGGTGAATGTTTGCCATTTCTAAAAGGCAAACTGATGAGGTTGATGTCAACTGGCTATTTTCACACCCTCACAATTTTATGGGCAATTTTAAGGTCATACAACCAATGGAGGGGGTTTAACATGAGACTACTGGATCCCCATCTCCATCAAGACTCTGCTGAGCTGGCCCTGGAAAAGCCCCTGTCTGTGGAGACAAAAGGAGAAGCATATAAGGTCACTCAGTTAGCAAAATAACCTAGAGTTTGATTATTTAAGTGAGAAATCAAGTCCAGCCCAAAGAACAGCTTCCAAAACACAACCAGGCCCACAAGGAATATGCAAGTCCACTCAATGAGCCTTTCAATCAGCTCTTGGCATTTGGGCCTTTTATGTGTTTTTCCCATTTAACAGATTTGTTTAGATAAACTCATAAATATGGGTATTTACATAGCATGATAGAATGGTGTATTTAGAGACTTTAAGTAGAGGGACATTCTTTCATGCTAGTGGTAAAACAAAAGCATGCCAGACTTTAACTAAAGAAACATGTTCTAACACCGAGAAACTTTTATAATTAATCCTCGCCTTAGATCATCTCGGAGAGAGTTATGAGTCTAATTACCGTCAGTTGAGAGACTGCTCATGTTTCTGAAATCGCTGAAACCAGACACTGGGTAACAGACAATCTGTATCCTTTCTATCCCATGACCAATTTACGGCTAAGCCCTGACTCACCGCATTAAGTCCGAAAATATTTCTCGGCATTAGCGATCGCTCATTGCAGGCACCAGTGAAACAACGGGGTGGGGGGGGAGAAAATCCCCTCCAAACTCCACTGCTTTGCAAGAGGGATGAAGACAATGCACTGCTAAAAAGCTTTGGGGAGCAGGGGGATTTTTTTAAAAGAGCACCAGGGCTATTCTTGGAGGAGCTCCGTGGTGTGCAGGTTGCGGCGAGCGAAGGTTTGGCCGGTGGCCAGCCCTGGCTGGGTTTGCTGCAAGGCTGAGCCATGCTTTTAGCTCGGGAAGAGATTTCTGCTTGCTTTTTTAATAAAGAAAAGGAAAAGAGGGTGCAGAAACCTCCATACACAAGCAGCTAGGAACAAGCTGTACTCTGCAAAGACGTGCCACCGTCTCCTCGCATCTGCCACCACCGAAGTCCTGTTCCGCTGCTGGATGTTTTCCCCAGGAAGGAAAGAAGTGTAAACACAGCTTCAGAGGCAGCGTTCCCACATGGATGTTAATCTTTGGAAAAGCTGGGCAGGACGCAGCAACTTAGAGAGCCTGGAGATCTCCAGAAGTAACAAATCCTACAAATATACAAGCTGCTAAACTTGTGCATCCAGCCAAGCCCTTATTAAAAAACAGTAAGGCACGTTTTGACCTTGACTCACTCTCAGAGACTATGAAGAAACTTGAAGCTGGTTATTTCAGAGCTTCACCTGGAAGAGCTGAGGATTCCCTATGCCTAGCTCAGGGGTGCTTGCTAAGGGAACGTGCTCTCCAAGTCTAGAAAGAAGTTGTTGGTGCCAGGGAGGCTGTTGATGCCCCATCCCTGATGTGTTCAAGGCCAGGTTGCATGGAGCTTTGAGCAACCTGGTCTGCTGAAAGGTGTCCCTGGCCATGGCACGGGGTTGGAACTGCATGATCCTTAAGGTCCTTTCCAACCCAAACCATTCTGTAATTCCATGATTCTACAAAGAAAGAGGGTGATCTGGCAAACCCGTGGCATTTCACTGGCAGAAGTACAACATTACCAGCATCTCTCCAAACCTGAAATCACCCCCTGGGGTTCTACCACGCCTGACTGTCAAATCTGTTCCTCCTTTCTCTCTCACAGCAGTTTTGTTTCTCCAAATGGCTAAAGGAAGGGAGAAAACCAAGGGAAAAGAGGAGGTTGGCAGCATTGCTCCCTCCTACTCCCACCAAAACTGCCCCTTCATGCCATGGAGTCCAGCAGCCAAATATTCACAGAATCCTACAATGGTTTGGGTTGGAATGCACTTTAAAGCTCATCCAGTTCCATCCCTTGCCATGGGCAGGGACACCTTCCACCAGCCCAGGTTGCTCCAAGCCCTGTCCAACCCGGCCTTGGACACTTCCAGGGATGGGGCAACCACAGCTTCTCTGGGCACCCTGTGCCAGGGCCTCTCCACCCTCACAGGGAAGGATTTCTTCTTTACATCCAATCTACTCTCTGCCAGTCCCTCTAGTCCTGTCACTCCAGGCCCTTGTATGAAGGCCCAGACTGGGGGAAGAGGACAGCAGAACATCCCTCTCTGCTTCATATGATGCCTTGTCAGGGTTTGCCTTTTGATTAACAGCCTGGGCTTTGGAAACTTAGCCCTAGGTCACTCTTCTGGAAGTAAATGGATTTTTGAATAAAAGTGCTAGTTTGGATGAAATTTTGGGGAAAATTTTTAATATAAGAGCCCATTCTTGCTGGTTTTGCAGGCAGAGCAGCTGCTTTTGATTCCCAACCACTGTTTTCAGGTGCTGCTGCAATATAAGCTACATTTAAATATATATATACACACACACAAAATTATAATATGATTACCTTATTAAGAAGCATTGGGTTTGTGTTCCCATGCAGAGATTATCCATTGGCTTGATTATTTTATTTAAAGCTGCCTGTCTTTGATGGCATCCCATGGAAAGATTCCATATTAGATAGAGCAGCACACAGTCCACACAGATCAGGTGAGGAGATGAAAGCAGAACACCAAGAGCTCTGTTTGAACTCTAACACTGCTTCTTGCAGGAGCAAGGAACAAACAATTCAAAGCCAAAGAAAGGGTTTTCTTCCCAGTGAGAACAAGCATAAAGCTGCATACTAACTTAGTTCAGTATTACTTTGGTATCTGTGAAAACTAGTGCTTCACATTAAAAATCACTCATTATGCCAGAAGATTTATTTTATAACATACCTACATGTAATTCCAAACTCTGTAAGCACAAGAGCCTGAATTATCTGCTCAGCTTTTCCAGAATATCGAAGTGCTTTCATTTACAGGCATAAATTTATTTTCATAGGGTTTTTTTTTTCCCTCCCTGACTTTTCACTTAAAAAAATCCTGAAACCTTGCAGGTTATAATCTTCTATTGATTCTCCTTCTCCCAATCCAATTTTTGTCTCCTCTTTCCACCAGTTGAAATGCAGAAATCCCTTCCACCACACCCTCAAGTCTCTCAGCTGCCTGCAGAGCAGCTCATCTTGGCTTACCACAAAATCAGAGGGGAACAACTGAAGCCAAAAAGCCAAATTACAGTAAAAAAAAGACGAGAGTGAGCCCTGGTGTAAGAATACATAGTGCAGATGGGCAGATACACTCACTGTTTTACCCTTGGAGGTGGCTGAAGCATTTTTAGTTCAGCTAGTCTAGTTCTTTTTTTGGGGGTGGGGGTGTGCAGGACACCAGCAACACCCCAAGACCACCAGGGATGTTGCCATGTCCGAGTGCAGAGGTCACACGATCCTGCTTTAATCCACCACCAGGAATAAATCCCCCTCTCTTGGTTCACTCACCTCCTCCCTGTGGCTTCACACCACCTTGGAGACCTCTGTGGTGGCCACCCCAGTCACCCTTGGCAAGGTGGAGGGACGTAGGCAGAGAATGCTGTGACCTTCCCCACAGTCCCAAAACACGGAGCAGCCAGAGAGCAAACGGGCAGCGCCTTCCGAGGTCACACCAGGTCTTGAGGAGACCCAGATTTGCCAGGCCTGTCACCCTGAGCATGCAGCAACTAAGGCTAAAGAGCTAAAGGAGCCTGTTAATGAGCTTCCCAAGCAGCCACCTCCATTCTCCCACCCTTTCTCTAGAGAAGACACCATTAAATCAGGATGTCTTCTGCCCCCATGTGCCCTCACATCCCAAAAAAGCCTAAACTGATACAGGCCTGGGCAGCCCAACCCCTGCTGAGACCTCTCATTTCCACTTAAAAAAAAAGAAAAAAAATCCACTTAAAAATGTTCACCACAGGTTTCAAATATTGTGCAAAACACCAGCATTTTCTCCGTGGCAAATTTGAAACATTTACCAACTTTGCTCACGTATTGTAATGAAACACAATCAAAATATCAAGCAAGCAAACACAAAACAACGACTGCAGCAGTGGAAAAGGTTCCTGTTCAGTAATGATTTGATCACACAATTGCCTAACAGGTGGAAAATCTAACAAAAACAGTGACTATTGAAACAGGAAAATAACATTTTCTGCTCATTCAGTACAACAGACATGGTCTATCTGAAGGTTAGTTAGTGCTCTCCTACTACAATTTGTATTCCTGGGAGTACTTCTCACTCTTGGATCTTTTAGTGTATGTTGGTTGTAAAATGTAGTTTTAAACATTTCTTACTAAATAACCAAGATGAATGGGGAAAAAACATGCTAAAAATAATTTAGGTGATGAAGAAAGTCTCATACAGATTGGACAGTGGAAAAAATGGCATTGTTTGTGTAAAAAGAGGAGAGAAAATCCAAGTAGTTCAAAACAATAATGGTCCTAAATGGACCGGGAGCTTCTGGTTTTCTAATCCCAGAACAGAGGAGCAATATGGCTTTTAAGAGACTAGTGGCAAATTCAAAGCTGAAAATGTTCTTTTGAAAAAATAAGTTAGAAAACTCTGTTTTTCAAGCAATGATAAGTCTAGATTAGGCAACGTGCTGCTATCACATGTGGTTCACGGCAGGCAGGGAAGTTCAGGCTTGCAGAGAACCCTCTGAATCTCTTCTTACCTCTCCCTGTAGTGCTTCCGCTTGTTTTCCCATTTTCTTCTTTAAAGACATTAGTTAGGGAAGTTCTCAAAATAAAACACTTTCCACTGAAAAAAATCACTGCAGTATAAACAGGGTACAGCCAAAATGCACTGACTGTAAGAAGGATTTGCCTGAAACCAACCCTGAATGCCCCACCCCTCTGAGGGCTTCACCTCAGCTTCAAGCAATCAAAATTAATCTTTCTTGAAGCTTCAGTTCCTCAAGTGTGGAGATGCTCAAGTTCTTAAAAAAACAGTTATAATAATACAAAAGTATCTCAGCTATAAAAAAAGAAAAAGGAGGGGAAGGTTGCCAGTCCTCACAATGATGGAAGAAACTCTTAAAGCAAAAATTTGCTGCCTTGCCATGACTGCTGACTCCTGCTTCACCAACAGCTCTGTGTCCATCCTCCTCCTTAACAGCACCAGTCTAAAGAGGGGGGGAAACAATTCCAGGCAGAAACTCCCCTGTTAAAATTATACAGGAACGGGAAAACCACAATTCTTAGGTTAAATAACCTGCTTCCACAAGTGATGGGAACATCTCTGCAGGTTTTGGAAGAACCCTTCACACCAAGGATGTAAACTGGTCCTGAAAAGACGTTCCTGAGAGGTGCCCTGGGCTCCTGCCCATCAGACCTTTACTATTACATTTTTCCACCATCAACACTGCAATTACACGTTGCTTCTGCACACTGTTATTTTAATATGCTTAGAAAGAAATATAATTATGTATTTTTTAAGCTTTCTACTTAAAAATCACATTCATCAAGAGCCCCATGAATCATATCACTTTACCTCTCCATAGGGCACTGTGAAGATTTATTCAACAAAGGGGGAAGAGGAAAACAAGGTCTGGTCTGAAGAAATGGGGCTGGAGGACAAAAGTTGTTATATTTTTTTCTGACTTGCTAAAAATATTTATTAATAGTATTCACTTATCTTTTAGATTTTCATAATGAAAGAGAGTAAAAACGAATACTTCTTCACCAAGACCATTTTAATAGAATCCAGAAGAAAAAGAATATTAATAGTGCAATCATTTACTTTGATGTCTATATAATATGCAGTGACCCGTAAGTGGAATGAGCTAAAACTGTCATAAATTCATTATGAGAAACCATTCTTTGAAGAATATCACTGCAAATTTGAAATGAACTGGGCAATATGGAAATCAGCTAATTGCACAGCATTCTATTTCAGCTGCAAATACATTTCTTACAAAAAACGTTGGAAAGGTTGGTTTATGAAAATTGAAATGCTGTAATTACTTAGTAGTGACAGCGATAGGGAGGCATTCATTTAGGATATCAGCCTTTGGGGGAAAAAAGAAACCACAGAATGATTTTATAATTTTCATTTCTCTGGGAAAGGGAATCTGGGATGACACACCCCATAAAAAGTGCCAATCCTGACCCTATCAATGAAGACTGCAGGAAAATACTATACGATCCCAGGGCAATTTGTTAGGTATCATCTTATAAAAAATAAAAAGCAGAACTCCTCTTAGAATCCTACAATGATTTGGTTTGGAATGCACTTTAAAGCTCATCCAGTGCCACCCCCTGCCATGGGCACGGACACCTTCCACTGTCCCAGGTTGCTCCAAGCCCCGTCCAACGTTGCCTTGTGGACACTTCCAGGGATGGGGCATCCAGAATTATAAAGACATTGTCCTACATGGATCTGGAATGCATCCTCACCAAATGGAACACACCAATTGCTTTGCTCTGTCTGTCCCAGCGCTGCTCCGAGCAGCTCTGCCAGGAGGAAACAACAGCTTTGCCCTTGCAGGTGCCAGGGGCAGGGGCTCAGGGGTGTCCCAACCTCCCCACCTGCCTGTGGGATCTGCCTCATTTATCCTAATGGGAATCCTGCCACCTCGAGCAGAAGGAGCTTGATATTACTTCATCACTCCTCCACTGACTTACTTTTAAATTTTAATCCCTGGCTTTCATTTACTCACCTATTCTGCGGCTTTAGTTCTGTGGGTTTTTTCTTGAACTAAAGAGGGGGGAGCCCAGATGGGGAGCAGCTCCACCAGGAACCTGTGGGACCTGTTCCCACAGAGCTCCCTCAGGGCCCCGGGATTTGGCTGACACAGCATCCAGGCAAAGCGGATGCCTGTCCTTGTGGGAAAACGTGTGGGGGAGCAGCCCAGCTTTGGAGCTCTCCATTCCCTTCTCTCTTTTTCAGTGCAGGAGCTGCCATGGCTAGGTGGCACAGGAACCTCCTGCACATTATCCCACCTCCACGCTCACCTGGTGATGCTCACATTGTCCTTTTATTACTCTTCTGCCCCAGGAACCAAAGAAAATGGCGTCTGGATTTCTTTCTCCCCTCACGGTGTGACCCAACCTGTAATCTTCCATGTGGTTTTGAGTTTTACTCCCTGCCTGGATTCCAACACAAGAACCAACAACATCTTGAAGTATTTTGTTGAGCTGAGGCTTTATATCTTCTATATACAGATCTTACATCTATATGTACTGGTATTCCAGTGCCTAAAGGGGCTCCCAAAGAGACTTTGGACAGGAGCCTGAAGTGACAGGACAATTGTGAATGGCTTCCCACTGCCAGAGGTAGGGTTAGATGGGGCTGAAATTCTTCCCTGTGAGGGTGAGGAGGCCCTGGCACAGGTTGCCCAGAGAAGCTGTGACTGCCCCTGGATCCCTGGAAGTGTCCAAGGCCAGGTTGGACGGGGCTTGGAGTGACCTGGGCTGGTGGAAGGTGTCCCTGCCCATGGCAGGGGTGGGATGAGATGAGCCTTAAGGTCCCTTCCAACCCAATCCAGTCTGGGATTCTATGACCTGAAAACAGCAGGAGGGAAATAATAATATATACATATATAGAAAACTTGTAGATATCCATCTCTGACTGGATAATGAACATGATGAAGTTGTCCCAGAGCTCATACCTGGAGCTGACCCCGTGCTGGGGTGGGACAGGGGCTCCTGGATCATGTTGCACACAGCAATGAAAGGAAACAAGGGGTCAATACAGGATTTAACAGGAACAAACTCTTCAGGGCAGACAAAACCCAAGAAACTCCCTTCTTCCTAAAGGCTTGAGGGCTTGGACATTTCTGGTTTCTTTCCCCTTATAAGCAGAGCACAAGGGAGTTCAATCCTGAAACTGTGTGTTCTGAAACACCATCACTGCAAAACGGTTTAAAATAAATAATTAGGAAACTCGAGCCTGGAATCTTAGTACTGGATTATACATTAATATGTACTAATTTTCATTTTTACAAAGCTCTTCACCAATGTACTACAACAGTGCTGTGATAAATAGAGAATTACACATTCAAAACAGCAATTCAGAGCTTGCCTAGCAATAGGAAGCAGCACTGGTTTTAAGTACCTTGAAGTCTAAAATTAATTATATTTCCATGTTTAAATTTGCCCTTATGGGCTATAGAAAAGAAAACACCACAAATACCTCCAAAAACATTTAGTGGTGGCCACTCTAATTTCTTTTAACTGGTTTATTTCTTCATATTTTTTTAGCAACTAGATTGGGCAGCTTGGCAATAGAATTAAAAAGGTGTTTTCCTAAACTGATGTGGAATTCAGGCATACATCAACCTTTCCATTGCACATCAGAAATGTTTATGGTTGATGTATCTATAATATGCATTCTGCATACTGCAATATATATATTTAAATAGGGATCTTCCCTTTCACATATTACATTTTATATAGTTATTAAGGTGTTTCATTCTGCATTTTCTGCCAGGTTTCTAATTTCACACACTTTATCTATCAGATATTACTGTCTACTTCTAACATATCACTGCAGAAAATGATAACTGGTGTTGAATACAGAGAGGAGGAGGGTTTGCAATACCAAGTAATACAGAGCTGGGTGATAAATGGAGAACAGCAGCTGGGCTGAGCAGCTCAAGAGAGAGTCAGGAAATAACAGCACACACAAGGCTGACAAAAATTGCATTTGCAGGTAAGTGGAGTGGAAATTTGTACTTATTGGGGAAAACAAAAGGCAAAACGTTGTTATTAAAGGTGGAGTGAAAGAGAGTAAGAGCAACAGAGAAGCAATTTTCTCCCAGCTCCAGCAGGAATTCATCTCAAGCTCTAACATGCAATTTCACTACGGAGCTTCAGGATGAAATGGAGGATTATACCCACTTGTTTTGGGGGTTTGGATAACAAAGCATAAAAATCCCAGTAAGTGGCCTTTTGTGCCAACGAAACCCAGAAAAAGATGAATAAAAGTTATAAAAACATCCAAACTCTGAACTGCAATAAATATCAAGATAGCCACCTAATGCAAAATAAATGCAGCCTTAGGGATTTGATATTTTCAGGGAAATCTGTACTATTACAGCTCCATTTGGAGCAAAACTGATACAGCTCATCAAGTTTGCAAACGCAGTGCTAAGCTGCAGGAATACAACACACCTTCTCATTTTACCTCTTCTGGCAGTCAAATTTTACAATGGAAAGCCCTGAGTGCAGTGAGAGTATGGAAATGAGGACAATTAAATTTGTCCTATTATGAATGTTAAATAGGCTGTTATGTAATTGTACTGTATATATTTTAACATGGTGGTGCAGAGATGAACAGTCCTTTCCAAAGAAAAAGTGAACAGATCTTTAGAATTGGGGAAATGTGTTGTTTATTCTGGTCACACCTCCTTATAGCAGGTAGGTTTCAGAATGGATGTTACCTTTTAAAATCTTAATACTGCCTGAATTTTAGCATTTTAGCTTTCCAAGGGTATGTGACACACATCATCAGCCATCATTACCCTTTGCTAATGTTTAGGGCCAAAAAATCTCATCAAATGAGATCTGCTGAGTGAGAAACTCAACGTTGGTAAAGCTCTCTTTGTTTTGGAGAAGGTTTATCATAAACCCCTTTAAACAACACACAGTTCCCTCAAAAAGATGGGGAAAGGCAGGAGAGGTCCCTTCTGCTCCAGTGGGGTTTTGCAGAACCACTGTGGATCCACAGAGTTGAGGTTTAGTTTTAACATAATTCATCCCCTCATGTGGCACACTGGTACCAAGCTATGCATGGAGACAAAGCCCAGGCACCCAAAAAAACATCCCAGCCAGCCCTTCTGCTTCTGAACTCACAAATAACACACACAGGACTTTCTATGCACCATCACATCTCACGTGAAAATTAGCACACCTTCCGTATATTTTCTTATTTATATATGTATCTGTCCCACCACTTGCTATTTAAAAATGTATATAGTACAAATTACTTCTTTCTTTCATCTGTCTACCAGTTCTTCAGAGATCTGACTCCGAATGTCCCTGGTTTAGCTGAGCAGCTATCACAGCACGTGGTGCAGAGTGACAGCATCCAGCCAGTGTAAACCCAGCTCTCCAGCACTTAATCCTGCTACATCCTATTGCCATCCACAGGCTACAAGGTTGTGAGACTGTCAGCTCGAGTGCAACATGTCTGTCTTCATTTTGAGGATGGAGATGGTCAGGAAGGTGTCAGAGGTACCAAGAACAAAACCAGGACAGGATTGATCCCAGCACCAAGTGGAGAACTGAAGAAACAACCTGAGTAAAGAAGTGAATCAGGCCAATGGATACAAAGACAGGCAGGAAAACAAGTGACTTTGACAGTCTAAAACAAGCTTGACTTTTTTATCCTTTCTTATTTTCTCTTTTATCCCCCTTGTCAAGAGCCTACGTTTTAATTCAAGGGGGCCTTTGGTTCTGCCAGGAAATGTCTTCCCATGGATCACCTTCTGCTTCACCTGGCAGGCAGCTCTAGCACAGCCATTCCCGTTGTCAGTGCATCTTAGGAATATTTCTGCTTTACAATGTCAGACTTGCTCAAGTTTTGAGCTCTGCTTAAGCCTCAGGTTGGAGCTGAGAAGCTGGTGATTCACTGACAGAGCCTCATCTCTCCCACAGATTCCCACGCTTGTACCAGCCCTTCTCTGACTCTCTCCTTAAGCAGAATAAAAGCCTGGGACTCTCACCACAGGACCCCAGGATGAAGTGATGATTTCCCTGGTGACTGCCACGTCCTCCTATTCTCCATATCTTACTTATGTGACCTTTTTCCCCCCCAGCTCAGAAATATTGCAACACCAAAGGCAGAGATGGCACCACATCAAAGAGCCCCTAAGTTGCAAAGGAAGAGGTTTTATTTTCACTTGAGCTGAGAAGTTTTTTTTAAGCAAGACTTCAAAATACCTTAAAAAAGTAACAGAGATGATAATGGGATCGAAAAATTCAATGGCATCTGAATAACATGATTCAAGCAGCAGTATCAGGGGATAAGATAACCCACAGCAGAGCAGTTCCCACAGACTATAAGGACACTGAGGTTGTACATCTCATCTGGGCTGTGCTTCTGCAAAGGATGTGAATTTGCAGCCCTGTGACAATAAAGAAATGTGGGATTAAGAAACAAGAAAAGGGGGAAAAGGGCCGGTCGATTCTCCCACCGCCTTTCCTTGTTCCTAAAATTTCTGTTGCCTGGAAATGGCTGATGAGAAGCCGGGATTATGTAAGCACTTGCCAACTTTTCACCCGTTAAGAAAATTAAAGCCTGAGTGATGGGTAGCTTAACCCATCCTCTAAGCACTGAACTAAAACATGTTTACTAAGGACAACTTGAACAGTGAAACCCGTTTAAAAAAATCCAGGAGTGACGAGGACTTGACAATTCCCAGGATTAAAAAGCTGCATATATTACAGACAAGGTAATCTCCTTATAGTAAGATGAGAAAAAGGAAAATAAAGCCTTTTTGGTGTGCAAGACAGTTTTTGTTTTAAAGTATATACATCCCGACTGAAGACTTTCTTGTGTTATTGTCTTTTATTTTCCTTCTAATAAGCATGAGAGAGAAGAGCTATACCAGCCCTCAAAATCCATATTAAGTTCCATTTTCCAACAAACCCACTGCTCCCATCAAACATGACCCATCAATAATAAAATATGAAGCACTGTGCTGTAGAAATGGCTCTGCCTAAATTTAATCAGGCCAACACTTAGGTGTTACAAGACAGCAGGAACTAACCAAAGTGCAAAATATCTTGAGCTAGTTTGGAATACAACTTCAGCCACCGTGTCACCTCAGCAGACCTGAGCCTTCCTGAACCTTTCCTTGCTGTCCTCCAAGTGGCATGTTGCCTTCTGCAAATACTCTAATTTAACTGCAGCTGAAGGCTAGTCTAAAATCTAGACCAAATATCCTGAGTTGGGAGGGACTCAGAAGGACCATCCAGTCCAACCCCTGGCCCTGCACAGACACCCCAACAATCCCACCCTGTCCCTCAGAGCGTTGTCCAAACCCTCCTGGAGCTCTGGCAGCCTTGGGGCTGTGCCCACTGCCCTGGGGAGCCTGGGCAGCGCCAACCACCCTCTGGGGGAAGAACCTGTTCCTGATATCCCACCTAAAAACCTGATAGATTTTTTCCCTCCCCCCCAACCCCCCAAAATGAGGATTGTGTTCATTTTTCCTTTTTTCCCATTTCCCAACAACACACCAAGGTGTCTAAAATGAGCAAAAACTTCCTGCAGTCACACTTCCTCCAGTTCAAAACAAATGTACTTATGCTGGATGCACTGGGGATGCTGCTGGAAAAGGGGATATTCTCAGCAATGTTTCTGGGGCTCTAAAAAAAAAAAAAAAAAAAAGACCCACCCTAAATCCTGCTACAAATTGAAGTTGCACTGTTCTCTGGAGCATCAGCAATGTAAAACTGCAGGTGGCAAATACTGAATCTGGAGACTGAAGAGGAAATTGTGTCACCTGCTGCTCAACCACTGCTTGAGCAATGGGGTTAGGACAGCAAAATAAACTCTGCTTCCTGCAGGAATGCACATGGAGTTGTGTTACACAAGTGTGTGGGTCTAGAAGAGTGAATAAGAAGTATCCAATTGCCTGGAGATCACTTACATCTCCAGGAAAAGAAAAAAATCCCAAACATAGCTTTTTGTACAATGATGGCAAAAGGTAAATCCTCAGCTGGTGATAAAGGTTAGGGTTCCACTGAAGGCTGATGATGATGTTCCCTCTCTGGTTCTACTGATGGAGGGGAGGGAAAAACAACAATCCTATGTGAAGAAAAGCTGCAATGAATGAGTGGAACCAGATGTGAAGTTTTGCACCTAACTGCGAGAATTGTGGGATGTCTTGGAAAATTTCAACTGGGCAAAGCCCCAGCCAGCCAATTACAAAACCTATGTTCTTCCAGCTTTAGAAGAGAAGAAATGACTTCTCAGAAATGCCAGAAGTGACTCAACTGTGATTTTTAAGCTGCTTCAACAGCATCCTAGTGATTTTAAGTAGTCCTAAGACTTCACCTGTGATTGCCTTCCCATAAGTGGAACTACAAGCTGGCAAAGTGCTCAAAATCAGGGCAAGAGCAACACACACCCTGAGTTTGGGACTGCTGTGCTATGAATATATTGGTTTCTTCCAGTCCTAACCGCCTTCCCTGTGAATTTTAAAATATGGAAAACCAGCAATAACAGTTTACTATCTACATAAGTAGATAATATCCACATAAGTACATCATCTTCTTAATGGCAGTGCCCTGCTGGTTTACCACCACAGACACACACATTTCAAAATAAAGCATTTTTTCAGATCTGCAAAGGAGGGGAGGGAGTGTGACCGTGGAAGCACTCGCTCCTAGATCAAGTAGAGCCTAATTCAGAAAGACAAGCAGGAAAATGTCATGTTTTGCATCTTCTGTGAGAGCTTTGCAGGGAGCTGGGACATTCTGGAGCAGATCCTGTTGCCGCGCGTGAGCCGGGGTTTGAGAGTGCTGCACGTTGCACATTTCAGGACAAAAGCAGAGCCACGTTATGTCATTAGATAAGTGATAAGTTCAATCCTTACCAAGTTTTCTTGGTTCCTGGCTGCTATTTTCTGATCATCTTCTCCCCCATTTTTCATGTATTTGACCTCTTCCACTGGTTTGATCCTATACTCATCTGAGCACCAAGAAAAAAAAAAAAAAAAAGAAAAAAAATTTTTTTGAACCAGTGTAGTTCAGCAGCTGGGACAGAAATCAAACTAAAACCAAAACAGCTGACTGGAAAAGACCCTAGTTAAGCAAAGCAACTAAAAATTACACGTATATAGTTTCAAAGGTTTAAATGTGATTGATACCAAGGGAGAGTCTCCTGACTGAAGCTCCAGTAAGAATGTTCAGTTCTGGTTTCCAGAAGTTGTTCAGTAGCTCTCTGGACTAGTATAGCCATGGCACCACGAGACAGGGATGTTTGGTGTGTACTCTCTCCCAGATCCCTAGTTTTCTCTATAATATGTTCAGTGTAAACAAGTTCTTTGTTCCTGCATCCTCCCTGGATTTTTACCCTCAAAACAGCAGTTACTACAGAGAGGAGTCTGCTCACGGATATTCCTTGCACTGAAAAAGGACTCCTTGGAAAAACAAAGCTGATGGAGGCTTCTGAAAATTTAAGTTAAAAGCTGGTAAAAACTACTCACACCAAACCCCACCACCTTTTTTTGTTTGTTTGTTTCTTTTAAATTTTGTTTTTCCTTAGGACACAAAGCACAGTCATGGAATGACTTCTGGAGAAAAGGTCCCATGCCGACCATCTTCCTCCTCCCATATCCCACCCATTTTTTCCTGCACATGAACGTTACCCAGACAGAAATGCAGCCTGAAAATGAGTAGAAAAAAAAGGAAGATTCTTGCTTTGCCCTTAATATTTATCAGCTTGGCATTTCAACCTTTCCAATAATAAATTTCCAGCTCCCATATGGAAATATTATCTATCCCACAGGAACCTTCAATAAAGAGATTTTTTTCCTTTGGTAGGACAAGATTGGATTTGGGGAGAAGTGATTCTTCTCTCCAGCCTGAAAATCCAGTGCCTGTAGTACCAACACTGCCTTTTCTCAGTCTCTTTTTGCTTTGCAGTACATGAATCTATTGGAAAAAACACCCAGAGTTTTGCACCTGCACTCCTCCAGCAAGGATCTATGATGCAGAAGAGAAACTTTATCCCACAAAAGTGGCAAATATCAATACAGAGTGAAATGAGACACAGTACACTGGGAATAAAAGGCAAAACCTCGGCAAACTAAAAGAAACTTTTTATTATTTCCTATTTTTGTGTGTGTTTTCCAGCAATTTCTGTCACTTGAAGGGAGAAAAACAGAACACAAATGGATTTTTCTGGGTAATTGCACTGCTAAAAAAGTAATCAACATTATTTAGAAGGAAAGCTGTTTTCTGTAAACAGTGAACCCCAGAACATGTAAGTTAAACAAGCCTCATTTTCAAAAACAATGCAATTTTAAAAAGTATAACATGGGTTTGCATTTGGTTTAATCCATATCTATATGGTTTTTTTATTAGAGGGTTTAAATAAAACTGTGCTTTTATCAAATAGCACCATCTCAGATGCAAAGTCTCAAAACAGATGGAAGAATTTCAGGCAATATTATTAGATGGGTAAATGTGAACAACAACTCTGAGGGGGTATTTTTCTCTTTTTTTTTCAGTGTAATTTAGGTGACAATTCATAAACCCAAAAGGGCTGAACACAATAAAGCCTGGGAGTTAGAAGTACTTGATTGACTGCAATTATCTAACTTCCATTTTGCTCCCAGTTCCAATGATCTCTGCTGTGATTAGCAGTAAAACCCACATGCAGAAAAGGTATAAAACTCCCACAGTGGCACGGACGGATTGGAAGGGGAAAACACACGAGCACGAGAAAACAGCACAAAGGAAGTTTGCAGAGGTCCTGATGTTCAGTGGTAATAATAACCTCTGGAATGTGTCTCCTGCTTATTCCAAGAGATTAATTGTGCTTGAACACCGACTGCATGGCAGCCCTGTGGGGATTGTATGTGAGGGATGCTTCCTTGGAAAATATCACCTCTTGCAGCAAGTCAACCAGGGCACCGATGAGCCCATGACTGATAACCAGTATAATCAGATTTATATGTGAAATTTGGATACAGCTGGAGAGTTTTTAGAGATCATCATCAACGAAATCCCTCAAAAAAGCAATTTTAAATTCATGTTGAACACAGGCACAGATCCTGCATCATTTGTCAGATGCACCAAGTAGCCCTAAAATGGTGGCAAAGAACTTTGCAAAGATTTCTTATGTGATTTTCACAGTACTGGTAGTAAACTTGAATACTTTACTTTTGAACACAGTAACTACCCAGTTATCTGGAGCACAGTTGGCATTGCTCTTCCCTTTCATCCTACCAGCTGTAGGAGTACAGATACCTGGATAATTCATGGTCAAGACAGCCAGCAGCAAGAAAGTTTCCAAAAATAAACCAGTCATTTTTCACTACATTTTTGGGGCAAGTTGAACACACGACACCAAACAGGAAGTCTTACTTTGGAGAAATCCACCTTGCCCTTAGGGGAATGGCTTCCCACTGCCACAGGGCAGGGTTAGATGGGATATGGGGAAGAAAGTCTTCCCTGTGAGGGTGGGGAGGCCCTGGCACAGGTTGCCCAGAGAAGCTGTGGCTGCCCCATCCCTGGAAGTGTCCAAGGCCAGGTTGGACAGGGCTTGGAGCAACCTGGGCTGGTGGGAGGTGTCCCTTCCCACCCAAACCAATCTGTGATTCTATGGATACAGATTTAAAAAAATCAGGAGGTCAAAGCAGAAGACCCCTGCTTCTGTAGATGGCAGCAGAATCAGTTTTGTAACAGACAGTGTCTTACAAAATTCATATAAATGTCATGGCGTGTGTTGGAGCAGAAGAAATCTCTGTTTGTATCTCAAAAACCAACATAATTTGGACACAACCTGGAGCTGAGGATCAGCCTTAAAGGCCAAGACTATGTCCTGGGACGAGGCACACTAAGGAAGAGGCTGAGTGGCCGACACTCTGCCTCCAGTGCTGATTAACAGCCAGCAGTGCCAGGCAGTTACCAGCTCCAGCAGTGCCACGTGTTCCGAGCAAGGAGTGCACAAACCAATCACCCACAACAAGGCAAATGCAGCTCTGGCCTGGGGAAAGCCAGTGATCAACCTAATTTTGGTTAACTGAGCCATGAACAGCTGTTCTAGCAGATACACAGAGAGACAACACGAACGGACCAGAGACATCAAGTTGGAAGCAACACTATTACTCATAAGCTCTGGTAGTTCCCTATCCCAGGCAAAATGTTTTCCTTAAGGCAGGGAGCACAAATATAATATACTGGTAACATTTGTTAGTATTGCTGGAAGTAGGTATAAATAAATATGATTTCACTTTCAAAGGGGAACCAAAGGGTGCAAAGGAGGAGAAGGTGGCAGGGTGGACACCGTTAGTTGGTGTAACAACTTATTTACAGATAAGGCAACATTCATTATTAAAATATACTAAATATATCAATTAAATTAAAATAATTATTTGCAGAAGACAGGTCCTGCTATATTAGGTTATTATTGGGAGAACACAACTATAGATTTTTTTGACTAGGTGAAAACAATATTTATCTTCTATAGATATGATATGCATAAGACAAGGTGTTCAGAAACTACAGATTCTGAAATATTTAAGAGATTGTTCTTGTTCTAAAGTTCCTGTCAGGATGAAAGAACAGGAAGCACAAGAGAATGGATGTTTAAGGAACAGGCAGACCTTGAAGTCACCATTAATGGCTTTAGGTGATTATGAAAGGTGATTGTATTTAAGACAGGTTGGATGAATGGGCCTTTACTGCCTTTCCTTAAGGTATTAGCAAAAAACTGCTAACTGGGTTTTGCTCAGCAAAGTAAGAGTGACCTGGAGTTGAAGAAGTAAAGGATGATAAAAATCACCTTTTGATTTTTACCTTCTGATTTCTGCTAAAGGAAACACAACATTTTGAGGTATTTTGGTCTGAGTGATCAGAAAAGAACCCAGAGAAACCCTGAAATGCTGATTGAGATCCAGTAGGACCTATTTAAGTATAGCAGTTAACAAGACCTTCAAAACTATAAGAAGCTTGGAGTAAAGAAAATTATACAAAGTTCTGTGGATATTTACCTTGCTCTTTTTCCTTAATGCAGTTTTATATATATTTTTAAAAAACTGAAACATCTTGCTTATTTCTTGAATAGGACTAAGAATCAAGTAGTGAATATGATAAAAAAAACATGACACTATAACTCAGAGTGTGGTATGTCATATACAAGGAGAAATACATCTTTATGGTCCTTTCAGGAGTAAAAATAAAAATCAAAATCAAGCCCTGTCTTCCATTGTGTGGTATATTATATAAAAAGAGAACCTTTCCAATAACTCATATGGGGGAGGAATGGGTTTACAGCACTGGCACAGCAAATCCTGAGTTGAAGAAAAGCAACTCAATCAAATCAAAAGAAAAACAACATAAATGAACCACAAATAAAAGACAAAAATACTGCGAGCATAACACCCACCACAAAATCCCAGGATATAAAACAGAAAGCAGGAACGCCTCTAGCTCCAAACTCTGGGGAAAGGCAAGGGAGGAAGAATTTTGAAGTTGAATATGCTGCAAAAATTCTCAGCAGGCAAATCTTATGAATGAAGATCTCCATCTGGAAACAGATAATTCCACTCAAACATGTCACCCGGTTGCCATGGCAATGTGACAAAGAAAACCAGCACTCATTAATAATGATTTCAGTGATAAATGAGCATATCGACTTCTAATATTGAAACAATTACAGGATGGGGTGGGGGAAACTGTGGTTGTTCTTATGAGAAAAATTTCTTAAGCACTTCCAGCCATGGCTGTAAGTGCCATTACCACAGAAACATCAGTAATGACACTAATTCTGGCTCAGTTTCAAAACAAAAAAAAAAGCCACCTGAAAAAAAAAAATCATAACTTCATCAAATATATCTGAACTGGCTGCGAGTCTTGGAGAGATCGTTTGTAAAAACATCTAGCTTTTAAATAAATAAATGAACAAAATGTTGCTTTACACTGAATTCCCATTTCAGACATCTAAGGATGAACAGATTTGGCTCTGCTGTCATCAACAGGGATGACGGGTGAGCCTCTCCTCGCTATTTTTAGTGAGGTATCAAGTATCAGGCAGGAGGTAGAAGTGGTACTTCAGTCACAAGGCCAAGAAGAAAGTTTCAAAACACACCTTCGTCTTCCTGTGCTTCGTATCTTTCCGTAGTCACTCCTGCCTTCCTATCACAGGACATGCCAAGATTTATCCTTTACGCATAATAAGACACATTTCTATTCTGTGAAATATGAAATTTCTGTCTAACAACTTCCTCTGTGCCATACTTACTTCTGCCAGGTGCAGAAAGTACTCCTACTGCTGTGAGTGCCACGGATCAAAGCTTCACGTGCTCTCTTCTCCCAAAGACTTGAAAGCTAACAGCTATATTTAGATAAAGCACTGAATTGGCTCTTTCTAAAAATATTTGTTAAAAACCATAAGACATTTTGATGCAATTTAACTGAAACATGTAACAGCAGGTGAGCCACTTGGATGCTGAGCACGGAACGTGCCAAATATCATAAAATCACAAAATGGTTTGGGTTGGAAGGGACTTGAAAGCTCATCTGATTCCCTGCCATAGGTAGGGACACCTTCCACTGTCCCAGGTTGCTCCAAACCCCGTCCAACCTGGCCTTGGACCCTTCCAGGGATGGGGCAGCCACAGCTTCTCCGGGCAACCTGTGCCAAGACCTCACCACCCTCACAGGGAAGGATTTCTTACCAATATCCCATCTAACCCTACCCTCTGGCAGTTTGAAGCCATTCCCCTTATCTGTCACTCCAAGCCCTTTTAAACAGTGTCTCTCCATCTTTCTTCTCAGCTTCTTTAGGCACTGAAAGGTCACAATCAAGTCACCCCAAAGCTTCTCCTCTCCAGGCTGAACAATCCCAGCTCCCTCAGCCTTTCCTCCCAGCAGAGTTGCTCCGGCCCTCTGATCACCTTGGTGCCTCCTCTGGACTCGCTCCAACAGCTCCAACAGCTGGACGCAGCTCTCCTGGAGCTCATCTCCACTGCCATTGTGAAGGAAGGACACTCTGAGCTCCACAGCTACACTGGGAGGACACAGGTAATAGCAAGAGTCAGGCCAGACATGAGGGGAAAAAAATAAACTCTTTAACCACAAGGAGAGTCAAGGAGCAGAATTAGATTGCTTGGGTGGCTGCAGTTTCCATCACCTAAGTCCTCAGCCTTGAGTGCCACAGGTTAAAGTGCACCCTCTCGTTTGGAGCCTGGAGGGGTGAGATGAGCTACTTAGTTTATTTCAGAACTGTTACTGCATGTGTGTCTCAACTGCAGATTTACCAGCAGAACCTATGTCAGAAATCCCCTGAAAAGTCAACAGTTAAAGTAGTTGCAAAAATCCTGTAAATGTATATTTCTCGAACTAAACACTAAGAAAGTCAGGATATCTAAGTTATCTTCTTAGCTCCAGCTTCAAGCACTCAAAGAGAGCAGCACCTTATATGTTCATTTGATCCTACATGGGTGTTTTGACTCTGACTTAACTGCAGAGATTCACAGCTGTGGGGGTGCGTTTCTGACCCACTGCATGTGGGGTGGGAGTGAAATTTCATCCGAGATCAACCAGCATTGGGAGAGTCGCCCATTGTCTTCCTCTATCATCAGCCCCCAAAGCTATCATTTCACAGGCAATCCTAGATCCCAGTCATCATGTTGTTTTCACAACCATGAATAGAATAATAAAAACAGCTTAGGACATAAGCCAACCCATTTTTCTCAAAGGATTACCTGAAAATGCTCGTTCGGATTTCCCAAGTCAAGTTATCTTACCTTAATCCAGTCTAAAAATACAGTCACTGCTGGGAGCTGAGGCAGTGGACACCACTAGATATTAAAGAGAGAATAGGTGCACAAACAGCACACCAATTCTGCCAACAAAATATAAATCATCTGCCAGAATAACTCCTTAAAAATCAACAGACTACACAGATTGCAGCACATCTGAAGAGACCACCCTCAAGTATTTTTTCTTCTTTTTAGACAATCCTAACATGTGCCCAAGGAAAGCCAATGACTGCTTCTGAACAAGGCAGATGTGACTGCTAGGGTTATTTTTTGGGAGGAAAAAAAGAGATTGAGACATTCAGTGTAACAGAACTCACACCCTACATGAAGGATTTCTGCAGAATTGGAAGGACACTTGCCCTAAAGCTCAGCAAGACAGGGATAACTCTTCTAAGCTATTAAGCAGTCCCCTGGCACATGCAGGTCTTCATGAAACATTAACTCCCTCAAGGGTGATGCCTACCTGCAAAATTTTAGCAAATTCCCTTCTACTTTATCAAACTACCCCTTTGCAGGCCCAAATCATGACAGCTTTCAGCAGCGTTTCCCTCGAGGCCGACAGGTCTGGCAGAAGCACAGCTGCACTAACAGTAACGGACACTATCTTGATCTGGGCTGCTGCAGAAGCACAAAACCTCGTACTGCCATATGAACCCACCCTTCATTAGTGCTGTCAGGAGATTTTAGTGCTGCAAGCTGCTTGCAGCTCTCCATGCTGTGGGTATCTCTGTCCTCTCCCACCAAAGGCCCAGCCTGACGCTCCAATGCCCACGATGCCGCTGCTCATCGGGCACCTCAGTTTACTTCATCTTGGGTTTTCTGATTTCTTCCCCCCCAATCTAAAAGTGGCAAATGATGATGAAGCCATAATTTAGCTCCCTTGCAGAGACACACCACTGAACATCAGCTGACACATCAGATGTGCAGCTGAATCAAGGAGGTCATTACTTGGTTCCTTCTTGACTTGAAAGTTCCCAAGGCTACTCTACATTTTGGACCATTATCCAGTGCAAGAACTGTGAAAACTAGAGTTGTACATCAATTTTCTATCACATTATGCACAAAGGCTTGTGTTAACCAACCTTGCACCAGGGGCACAGGTGCACTGCTGTGTACCTGCCAGGTCTACCTTAGTGGCAGGTGGGTCAGAGGAGCACTTTGGCAAGGAAAACCAAACCAATACCTATATAGAAAGGAGTGTGACCAGCACACTGATGGAGGTGGTTCTGCCCCTCTACTCTGCTCAGGTGAGACCCTCAGCAGAGCTGCCTCCACCTCTGGGGTCCCAGCACCAGAAGGACATGGAGCTGTTGGAGCGAATCCAGAGGAGGCACCAAGATGATCAGAGGGCTGGAGCAGCTCTGCTGGGAGGAAAGGCTGAGAGAATTGGGATGGTTCAGCCTGGAGAAGAGAAGGCTCTGGGGTGACCTGATTGTGGCCTTCCAGGACCTGAAGAGAACTTACAGGAAAGACAGAGAGAGACTTTTTACATGAACGTGGAGTAACAGGACAAGGGGGAATGGCTTCCCCCTGCCACAGGGCAGGGTTAGATGGGATATTGGGAAGGAATCCTTCCCTGTGAGGGTGGGGAGGCCCTGGAAAAGGTTGCCCAGAGAAGCTGTGGCTGCCCCTGGATCCCTGGAAGTGTCCAAGGCCAGACTGGATGGGGCTTAGAGCAATCTGATGCAGTAGAAGCTGTCCTTGCCCATGGCAGGGGTGGAACTGGATGGTGCTTAAGGTCTCTTCCAACCCAGGCCACTCTATAACTTTATAATATACACACTGATGTGCAAGCAATAGTTGTTGTGTGGGAAATATTCTTTTTCTGCTTCATATGCAAGTAGGTCTGCAGACCAAGGAGGGAAGAGACTTTTCCAGTCAGGATACCACCTAAGATTTTTCCTGCTTTAGCTCAGACTTCCTCCATGCTCCTCAGGGTTCCACACTTCTCTATATGCCACAAGAAGTATGGAAAGATTCACAAACAAGAGGAAGACCCTGAATACCCAAAACCACTTGAAA
Organism: Pachyramphus minor; assembly: GCA_013397135.1. Classification (NCBI taxonomy): domain Eukaryota; kingdom Metazoa; phylum Chordata; class Aves; order Passeriformes; family Tyrannidae; genus Pachyramphus; species Pachyramphus minor. The sequence goes on from VYXB01004620.1 coordinate 200,140, forward strand.
AACAATTCTAGGGGAGAAGGGGGCACATGGGTGTGACTGTATGTGGTAGGAGGAGGATGACTGGAAATCTTAAACCCCCCTAAACCCCATGAAGGGAGGCAGCACTCTGCTGCTGCTCCGCTCCCTCCCAGCTCCTGCCAAGGTCACAAACCCTCTGGACAACTTCCCCAGTGAGCCCCTCTGGCCAGGACATGCTGCCAGCAGCTGGTTCAAACGTGGGGATGTGTACCACAACCTCAGATGCCATTTCATTCTCTCAGGAAAAGACTTAAAAATGCAGCCTCGACATCTTCAAACCCAGTTACCGCTAAATGCGCAATTCCTGCCTCGCTTGTGCTGTCTTTGTATCTAAGATCTGAGGAAACAGCATATATAAGATGGTATGAAAAAAACAGCCATGTGATCATATAATTAAAGATTTTTGTGCACTCCTCTGCAATTACAAAGCCAAAAATCAGTGCTGGTGGTGTGCATTCATAACTATCTTTCAGCTAATCCAGACTTTTGCTTGCTGAAACTCTATAATTCACATATATACATATATATATATGTATGTATATATATACAGAAACACTTTTTAAACTTTTTTTTTATTTAATTAACACATAACTTTGAGGCAGACGCCAGGTTGTTCAAAGGAAACCATTTCCTCAGGTGGAGATTACAGCCATGATGCTTGGCAGGAAGGATACTCAGTAAATGCAATTATCTAGCCCACTAAAAAGATCAAATTGAGAAATGAAAGCAGGAGAGGAAACAAGCAGCAGAGAGATTAATTAAAGCAACAGTCAGGAGGAAAACAAAGGGTCTGTGCCTTGAAAACACTGCTCTTCATATGAAGCCACCAGGTAGGTTTCTGGATCCAGGATGCCCCATCACACCCCCACCATGACAAGGGAGCAGGAAGAGACTCCCTGCACCTTGAACACAGCACAGCATGGTCAGGTCAGAAAGGCTACTTCAACTCCACTGCACTGTTTTTAAATTGTCCCTTGGAAAGTTAAAAAACCCCACCAAGCACAAAATATTTAATGCTTTTCAGATTTTTCAATGTCATAATGAAACTCCCAGTCTCTGGTGACCCTGCCCTAGCCAGCATCTGTCTCTGTACTCCACTGCAGAACTCTGTACTCCATGTTGTCATTTTAGCACTGAACCTGTCAGGGACTACTCAGATTCCACAAAAAAACCTAATTGACCATTACTCTGAGCACCCCTCATGCAGCAATGGAGGTCCTGCTCCTTACAGCCCCATTAATGTATCCATAAATTCCCCAGGCACAAACCCCTGTCCCACACTGAGCCACCCCAAGAGTTCCCTGGAAAATAAGTCATTACTGCTCCACACCCTCAAAATTACACATATCCTATTACTGCACATACAGGATGAGGTGCCTTCAGTTTCCTTGTCAATAAAAAAGCTGATTCCTCTTTACTTAACACACAATGTCATTCTCAATCAGTCAACTATTAAATGAGATTGTTGCCCTGCAAAGTAGGATTTGAAATGGATTTTTTTTATCCTTTCTGGCATAGTAGCTTTCTTCTATTAGTCTATCAAATTTTCACTGCTCATGTACCTCAAAGAATATTTGTAAATCAACAGTTATTTCATTTTTATTAATTCCATTATGAAAGGGACAGAGTAATTATCCAGGAGCAGTAACACACTGCAGATCCATGATGTCAAACATCTCCTCACTGCCAGTGTTCCTTTAAACCAGGAGGGGAGGGGAGAACCTAATGAAAACTTGATTTATAAAAATACAGCACATATTTCCAGATGCAAAAGATACCAAAGTTAATTACATTTCTTTCCTTACAGACCATCCCAACAGCTCCAAAATTAACCCATCGGGAAGATTAATATTTTACTCTGGTTACAATGCCCGGAGTTAATTTGTTATCTCTGGAAATGTCTACTTCCCTCAGCAGCATCCATGTTGCAGAAGCTTTACCTAAATCCCAAAAAAGCAAACATGTGCCACCCACAGAGGCATTTAGTTGAGGCAATGATGGGTAATGATGGGAAACACCCTAAGGAATTCCCGGAGCAGTGAGGGACCGCCTGGCTCCCAGCCCCGTCCGGTTGCAGGAGAGAGTTGGAAGGGACCCTCCATTTGCCATATATGCCAAGCCACAAATTATCTCCCAATTCTCTGCACGATGCAGCCGGTTGTGAACAACCTCCTCCCTTGTCCCCAGTGTCACCACTAACAGAGCCTGTGGGACTCCAAGAACTCGTCCCCGTTTGCTGCCGGCTGCGTGTGACCACATCAAAGCCAATTATACATCAACCTGCACATTTAAGAGGTGCTGGAAGTGTAAAAATCACCAGGTGGAAAAGATAAGGAAATTTTAAAAACCCAGTGATCTTCCATGCCTTCTCCCCTTCCCTTTGTGCAGCAATTTTTAAAAGAAAGACAGGTATTAATGGGTGAGAAAAGGCAGTTTTTGATAACAGCTAAAAGAAAAATCAAAATAAGAAATGTGTGCTTAGAGCACTCGTTATTAGACTTTCAGCCTAAACAGATCTCAACATGCACCCAGTTCCTACGGGTAGAAATACAATATATCATGGAATGACAGAATATGCTGAGTTGGAAGGGACCCATCAGGATCATCCAGTGGAAGAGGCACGTGGCAGGGCACGATTACACCCTCTCAGCAGAAGCCAGGCTTTGTTTTTTACAAGTCCACGAGGCAGAAATCTTCACATTTCCAATTTTCCCCCATTTTTTACAATTTTTTTCTGGTTCTAGCTCAAGACAGACAGCATCAGCAATATTGGGCCTCAAACCAGGGACAACTTGGTTGTAAGATTTATTTAAAATACCCATCATGGCACAGTTTTTTGGAGAATTACCCAATGGAAAAATGCCTTCTATGTTTGCTTCTTCTAACCTGTAAAGGCACCTTTGGCTGTGTACATGAAGGGACACAAGTATTTACTGGTCAGGTACCTTTCCCTTGTATTTAACAGGGATTTATTCCAGTAGATATTCCCACTATAAAATTACAGCCTTATGTTGCTGAAATGAATACACATCCGTGCACCCACACAAGGTTTACCTGGGGAATTGGAGAATTATCCCCCAGAGCGAGGTTTTCCTGGACAAATTTCAGGTTTTGGCTTTGGATTTTTGTTGGGCTTTTTTCAACTCTGTGGCCCGGTAATAAAAAACTTGGAAAACGTCAAAAACACTGCAATAATTGAAATTATATGGCATTTTTACCACGATTTTTCCTCTTTTACACCTATGGGTAGGCAATGAACACCGAGGATTTTTAAGCAAAAAATTAAGTGTGTCTGTACCATAAAATAAACGGATTTCCTTAAGCACCAAGGCTGCCAGAAAATACATCCTGGCTCCTTTCTAGCCAGCACCAAAGGCGGATGTATGGCCCTATTTATAGCCCACTAATGCAATTGTGAAATGCACACCCCATGCACTCTATTTGTGTTTAGCTCAGACTCTACTCTCCAGCATGCTAAGCTTGTAGGAAAGGTCACTCCCAAGAATAACAGCACATTAACTCTGTTCACTTATCAACTGCTTGCAGAGACCCAGGGGTGCCCTCAGACCCCCCATGGGCTGGTCGAACTCCTTCGGGTGCTCAGACACCAACAGGCACACTGCAAAAGGGGAAAAGCTCACGTGAAAATAAGAAGCAAGGAAGGTATGACCTGCTTGGGATTCATTTCTGCTCCCAAACTGGGGGTAACAACTATTTCTCCACCTTGGTTCACCTTCTGTTTTTATACTGTAAATCACCACGAGGGTGATGAGTTGGACGGTGCGTGCAGCACACCAAAGCCAGCAGACACCAGCCTGGAAACCCAGCCAGCACTGCCAAGATCTGCACAAAAACACTTCCCCTGCACAGAGCAGAAAGGCTCTGCAGAATGATTCCCTCATTTGATACCATGACAAGGGTTTGTAAACACACTGCAAGAAGATTAACCACCAGAAGAAGGTAACTACAGACTCTGGGGGCTGTCTGCCTAATTTATGGACACCTGCTCTGCTTAAAGTCCAACTCTCTTTCAGGTAGGAAAACCTCACCAACCTTTCTATGCGACAGAAATGGATAGCAACCTTCCCTGCTACCCATTTGGCAAAGTCATCTCATTTGGGGTCTTTCTGGGTTTTTTTCCAAAGGAAAAACTCCAAATATGCACCAAGGAATGTCTTCTACCACTACTGCTCTACTGCCCTGAAACAATTTACAACTAAGTACATTTCCAGCACCCAGGTATCCTAAAAAGCTACTGTCCCATCACTTCTGAACTGGTTTTCTTCCCTCCTGAATCAGGGAAGGTAGAAAACCAATCTTGTTAAAAGTGGCAGGGTATCTTCTTGCAGCCTACAGGAACCTTTCTGTGGACTTGGATCTCTTCCCTAGGGACCATCAGATCAGTGTTTCTCCATTTGCAAGGGAAAAAAAACAGGGAAGGAGTAGGGGAAGGGAAAGCTAGTTCAATCACCATCATTACATAAAGCCCACAATTAATGGACAGATGCTGTCAGAGCCCTGAGTGCACTAAGAGGCCACGACCAGCCCCATGAAACCCCACCTGCATCTTCTGCCCATGGATCCAGGAGCTCTGTTTTGGCTGAGATTTGGGCCTTCAGTCCTTGCCAGAGCAGTTCTGCCTGTCTCTAGTCCTGCCTCTGGTCCCACCTCCAGGAGGGACCTCCACCCACGCCGTGGGTCCCTTCTGTCCCATCTCTGCTCTCCAGCTCCAGCCTTGTCTCCTGGTGCTCCCTCACTGCACTCCCTGGATGGACCCTGGACCTGGTTCTTTACCACACCTGGGACTGCTCTTTTTGTATTCTTTATTTACCTCTCTATATATTTCCTTGCTGGAGTAGGATGAAGAGCTTGTTCTGCTCAGAGCACACCCACAGTTCAGAGCAGCTTCCTCCTATCACAGAATGGTTTGGTACCTTCTGCAAGGGCTGCAAAGATGAGCCACTTCCATACACAAAAGGTGAAAACACAGTTTTAGTTCATGTAGAAAACACTTTCTTTGCACACATTAATCATAACTACACAAAACCTGAGGATGGAGTTTGGTTTTGTTTTGATTTTTTTTTAAACTCTGTCGCTTCCGTATGGTAATAAAATAGTAAATTATTGACTTACTAAGGGTGTTCTCAGAGTTACACAAATACATCATAAACCTATATAGCACACATGATTTTATTACATTTCCTACATGAACATAACACCAAAGTAGGGTTTGGTTCTATTTTTCTCTCACACTTCCTGAAACACATGTTTAGGACTGACCCACGTTTACTTCAATAAGAGGAAGGCTATCAACAAATTGTTCAAAAAAGCACAGAAAGAGAGAACCACAGAATCACAGAATGGTTTGGGTTGGAAGGGAACTTAAAGACCACTCAGTTCCAACACCCCTGCCATGGGCAGGGACACCTTCCACTAGCCCAGGTTGCTCCAAGCCCCATCCAACCTGGCCTTGGACACTTCCAGGGATCCAGGGGCAGCCACAGCTTCTCTGGGCAACCTGTGCCAGGGCCTCCCCACCCTCCCAGCCAAGAATTTCTTCCTAATATCCAATTTAAACCTGCCCCTTGTCAGTTCAAAAAGCCCAGAGTCCAGTATAATTCTGGAAGATGCTCATGCACTTCAGCCCTACCTTGCAATGCACTCACTCACCTGCTTTGCTTCAGCTTTCAAACACTGCAGCAAGATCTGCTTTATAACATGAGCTGCTGAAACCATGAACAGCATGAAACCTTCCCTTTAAGCAGCTCAGCCAGAGTTTGTACTTAGGAAAGGAAAATCCTCTGCTTTGAAACTCACTGTGATATTTGGTGTGGCACCCCTGAGACTGGGTTTTCAGAGGGTAGGTGCCTACATGTCCCTCACTTCTCAGAAATCTAAGAACAAGTGCTGTGGTTGCACCACAAGTATTTATTCATGATTGAAATGTCTTTAAAAAAAGCTTATAGTCTCAAAATATCCAGTATGGAATTAGGACACTGCATGGTGCTGTTCCCCTTATGCATCTGCCCCTAAAATGAGTAAGACCTGACATTGCAGAAGCATGTCAGGACAGGCAAATGAGCTGCAGCAATTAGTATCTGAGTGTTAATCAGCTGACCAACACAGTCAATAAAATAAAGGCTGCCAGGCAAAGGGAGCTGTGTGTTTGTGTGAAGCCTGATGCAGCAAGCCCTTCTGATCATGGCACACATTGATAGTCAGCATGGCACAACTTACATTCCCTAAGCTGCAGCTTTCCAGACAGTTTCAGTTCAGTGAGGATGTCCACGCTGCCTTCCGGAAAAAAGGATTTCCCATTTTCAATTTGAGCATTTTTTTCTGACTGCTGAGGGAGTGGTGTTATACTGATATGACAACAGGAAGGTGTTATTCACTGAAAACACTTTTAAGATATTTTTCTCACTGCAAATTTTATCTGAAAACTTCCCAACTTTGAATGGCCAGAAGATGATCTCCGGAATTTTGGTGCACAGGAACAAGGTGGGTTCAGGAAGTTGCCTCGTACTAATTAGGGACATCTGAACAGTGTTGCCAAGCCTACAGATATTTTGAAGTGTCCTGAGCAACATCCTGAGACTGAAGGTTTCAGTAAGATGATACTTGTAGGCCTGTCTATTAAGGAAAGATCCTTCAAACCAAACTAAGCTCTACAAAGGTTTGGGCATCATATTTTTGGAGAAGACGATGCATATTTAGGAAAGGTAAATCCTAGTTCCAAATTCCCCTTGCTATTCTATTCCAGTATACACTGGGTATGTTTTAAAGATTTCAATTATTTTAGCATCTTTTTGCATTTACTTCAAACTAAGTCAGAGCTCTGCTGCCTTTGACAGTGGACTGAGATGCCCACATGGATGAGACATGGCAAACACGAAGGAAAGGAACTGACTGTCACAAGATGGGCATTAGCAGAAGTGAGACAAGCCTATAAAACACCTAAGAACAAAGCAAACATCAACATGAGAAAACCAGGAAAGAAGACTACCCTAGAGCTTGTGAAGCAAGCAGATGCTATGATAGAATCACAGGATCACTCAATGGTTTGGGCTGGAAGGGACCTTCAACTCATCCCATTCCACCCCCTGCCATGGGCGGGACACCTTCCATTAACGAGGTGGCTCCAAGCCCTGTCCAACCTGGCCTTGTGCATCAATCAGTTTTTCCACCACATTACAATATCCCAACACTAAAGATTTCCTTTCCTAGCCTTCTCCCAGCTGCTCTGAGATAAACTGGTTTATAAACTATTGTGCTTTGCATTCAGCTTCATTTAGACTGGTTTAGCAACTGGAGCTGCTCTTAATAACAGGAATCCTATCCAGATATTCCTACTTTGTCAGAAGATTCTTACATGCCACGTTTGCTCTCTCTTTTGAAAAGCAGCCAAGAGCTCCACAGAAACATCTGGATTAATGAACAGATTCTAAAATATTTTTTTTTTGCAAATCATATTACCACTTACTTTCTTACAGAAAGAATGACGTCAATAATCTCCTCCCCGAATGAACATCCCATGATTTCTTATAAAGACACAAATAAAATTAATCTACAAGGGAGGTTACATTATTAAAACATATGCTGCAATCAACAAAGCTCAAGGCTCTATCATGGCATTTTGTTCTTCATTGGTATTTACATATTATAGTTCTTATGTACTGCCCTGGAAATCAGCTTTGAAGTGGAATGAGGAATAAATGAAGATTTATTATTACTATCCTTATTAGAGGGATTTTAAAGTCATTAGAGACCAACAAGACAAAATAATCATATTATATTCAATCTTCTCTAGAACATCTCCTTTGATAGGCCTGCTAACTCAATTATTTAAATATATATTACAGCAAAATGCAGCGTGACTTCTACAGTTTGGGATAAGATGGAAATTTTTATGTTTCCTCTGCAGTTAACCAGAATCTGTCCTTAAAGAATTCATGGGTTTCATGGGGGATTCCTCAGTTTTAAGCACCAGAGTTTCAGATTCACAACGATCACCTGGCTCCATGTGGCTGCTCAACTCAAAAAATAAAAAAGGTTAAAAGCTGGGGAAGAAATAAAGTACTGGAGATCAATCATAACCTGCAGTGGCTTAAAAAAGTTTAACCAAAACCCTCACAGAAGCAATGATCTCTCCAACAGTCAACAGATTTGCCCTCAACCAATCCCACCAGGAAAAGAAGGAAAAAAAGATCTGGAGGCTCTGAGGAAGAGCCAAAGCAGAACTGCACCACTCCAAGAAGCTCAGAAAATTCTCTCTGGCTTCAAAGCGACATCTGGAGTCGAGCAAAAACTACCAATCAGAAAAAAAATATCCCAACACTGTTTAACTGGAAAGTACAATCCTTACTATTGACTCTTTCCCTGCAACTGGTGTGGGGATGATGCTGAAGGAAGGAACTGTTTTCCCTTCGGGTGTGTCACTCAGCACGGGGCAATATCCTCACAACAGCTGCCCAGGGAAGGCAGCACCAGCACTGCTCTTCTCCTTTATTTCTGTCATTGCTGTTCCAAGTCCTTCAGGATTTCCTCTGCCTGTAAAACATCTGAGGCAGTCAGGGCTACTTCTACAACCTGCTGCTTCTGCACAGGCACTTTATGTCAGATTGGTCCCCAGATGTAAACACTGCACGTGTTCATTGCCCAGGTACATCATGGGATATGGATACTGATATTCTCAGGATGTTATTGATGCTATCACTGCATCAGTCACCTTCCAACCCCACTTGACATGTTTCCTTTACTTTGCTGCCTCTTCCCCAAAAAACTAATCTCTAATTCCCTTTCCACTACCTCCTTGCTCCTCATTTCCCTGACACTCACCTTGGTCTTGCTCTACCTAATCTTCCTGCAGCCTATTTTCAATTCCTACAGCCAGAAGAGATACTCTGCTCTTGGCCACTGGTTGGATGAGACACTTCTGTCCCTTCCCAGAAATAGGAAAGGAAATATTAGGGTGGGGAGGCCCTGGCACAGGTTGCCCAGAGAAGCTGTGGCTGCCCCTAGATCACTGGAAGTGTCCAAGGCCAGGTTGGATGGAGCTTGGAGCAACCTGGGCTGGTGGAAAGTGTCCCTGCCCGTGGCAGGGGGTGGAATGAGCTCATCTGTAAAGCCAGGTACACTCCAGCTCAACTTGTTCATGCACCCAACTCCTGACCTAAGAGCTGTCTTTCAGCAGCAAGGGGAAAATGTGGCTTCTGTGGTTACCATTCAACAAGTTAAGTCACAGACTCCAACTCTTCACTAAAAAAAGGATCAGTCATGGAATTTGATCTTTAGCAATGATGACCTGCATCCCTAAAGTAAAGCACGTGCCAGAAAATGGTTACCAGCAGGTAATACTCCTGCCAGTAAAACAGGGAACAATTAACAGCCCTCAAATGGATCCCAGAATAGCTAAATGATCCTGCTGACACCAGCCCAGCTCTATAAACGGGAGCCTTTTAAAATCACTTCCATCTTCTTGATCCTCTGCCTCCAAAAGCTGCATTAAGTTCCTTGTGTTAAAGTTATGGTCTGTGACCTGCAGCATGTGGTTTAACAACCACGAAAAACCCAAAAAGCTGAGACACACATTTTGCCAAAAATGGCTCCCCCACTGAACATCAGCTAAAATCTAAACCTTTGAGAAACTGATAGAATTTTCTGTCCATGACAACACTTAAAGCCTGTTTTAAATAAAAGCAATATACTGAATTCACAGTTCCAAAGCCAGCATCTCCTGGGTTAGGGGAGGAGCACTGAACAGTCCTGAAGTTTGCTAAGTAACTACTTTTTCTTCAGATTACACCTCTGGGTATTCTTACTCCAGGACCCATTGGGAGAGCAAGCCAGCCCTCAGAAAGGCTGAAAAAGCAAAATATCATTGCTTTTGGAATGAAAGGGAGAGATTATTTGCTGCTGGATGTGTCCTTCTCACTGCTACACAAACAATTGCTACAAAAGCCACCAGAGAAGAGAAGTTCGGTGTATTCAGTACCAGTGCACCTATTTTAAGACTTACAGTACCAAGACAGCTTATTCACAGCTGACTTAATGTTCAGATAGATATCAGGGCAGATCTAGAAGTTTCATTTCTGAACAGTCTTTCAAGTAATTCCTAACACTTAAAAACCTGTATTATGATTTACATCACTATTGAAAAAACACTTGGCATATATTAACAGAATCTGGGGTGAAAAGCACCACGATGCTGACTATGCATTTTATCTTCTATTACTTTACCTGATGCACAAGATCTGGGCCATAGACCAGTCTTCCCACACAGTGAAGCAGAAGTTTCCATCCAACATTCACAGCTTCCCTGTACTACTGAATCCCTCCCACTTTCTAGTTTCATTGCACCTTCCAACCCTGTTTGCCAAAGGCTTTCAGAACTAATGTTTCGTTGCTTTACAGGGCAACACTAGTGAGGAATTACTTTTCTAACTGAACAAGCTTTTATTTTTAGGAAATGAGTCAACTACTTTGGTACCCAACGACAAATATCTAAGAGAGGCACCTATATAAATATAAGAGGGGGTCATGTAACTTGTTGTCTTTGAAGTATTCCCGACGAAATCCTGCAACACTTACCCCCAAACACATCTCCGTTCTGGTAGTTTTTCCCCTTCTGAGTTTCCTCTTCGTTTTGAACAGTAGAAACATGCTTGGCGGAGGCACAGCCCATCGCTTCATCCAGACAGCTCCAGCTGCACCGAACCACAAAGCATCTCTAGAGACACCCGCTCATCGCTGCAAAAATAATCCACCTCCCTGCTGGGCTGGCAAGTCACTTCTACCTGAAGACGGCAAAAGAGAGAGAAAAACATTGGCAAAAAAAGGTAATCTCTAAACGGGGAGCTGCAAGGAGATAAATAATGAGGTTTGTGAAGAGGAGGAGGACAAAACACAGGTGGCCTCCGTCGTCCGAGGTTGCTAAAATCGTGTTCAATAACATCTGGTACAGGCAGATCACAAGACAGGTAGATCATGATAAAGGTACATCAATCCTGCCTTGGAGCAGGAGCACAGTAGCTGAACTCTAAGTCTCTTCCAGCCCCATTCTTTAATCCATGGCTTGAAAAAAGCATCACACAGAGATCTATCTCCCACCCAGCCAGCTATTCCCACAGGACGCAGAGGTTTTTGGGAGAGAAGATAAGAAACCATCAAGTTCTGCTCCTCCTATTCTCATTTTACCAACCTAACCATCAAGCCAGATTTCTCACAAAGCATTTTACTGATTAAGAGCTGCTAACTGCAAGCATTCAGACACAATAACCCCCCTAAATCAATTAAAGCCCTTCTGTTCATAGATGTGAGAGGCGATACTCAGCTGTATTATCTTTTTTCTACATGTTCATTACTCTACTGAATCCATGAAACCTAAAGCACTCAAAAAGGCAACTAGCCCCAATTTAAGATGGAATAACACTCCCTGAACAATCCAGATGTCACATAAAACAAAAGAGGGAAGAAAAAGCTAATTTATAGCTGTGCCATTTTAGGTTAAAACTAAAACCAAATTTAAAACCATGAACTGCTTAATTGCTAAATGGTTCCTCACTTGAACAAAAACAACTTCAGAGTTTGGTGAGATGACCTGGTTTGTCTTTCCACCAGCCAAAATTTTTAGAAGAGAAGAGCTAGAGAAAAATGAGAACCTTCCCTTTTTGCCAAGTTGTTTAGTTCAGCTACAGCATAAGGTCAAACACACAATTTCTTAACTCTTCAGCTCTGGGCATGTACTTTACAAGGCTGTGGCTCCTTTTACTCCATGCTGACCACAAGAATGTGACCTGTAATATCAGACAAACACTCACCTAGGACAGGGAGAGGTTGGAACAACATGATCTTTAAGGTGCCCCCTCCCACCAAAAATGTACGACCCCAAAGAAAATCTCTGGAGTTTCCTTTCCCTGTGCATTCAGCATGACCAGCACACCTGTCCGTGCCAAGGCAGCTCTGTGACACATCAGGACATGGTCTAGGAGGGCTCTGCAGCCCCCTGCAGAGGGATTTTCCTGCCCATCCCCAAACCCACAGAATGAGGATGTGGCAGCTGGGTCCAGAGTGATTCTGCTTCTGCTGTTGCAGTGAGTGGCTTTCATGAAGAAAAGGGAAGGACTTCGGAGGCAGAACCACCTCTAAATCCTACTCACAGACCAGCTTGTCTTGCTGTGCACAGAAAAGTCCTTTTCCCCACCTGACAGGGGTGTTCCAAAGCTGCTCAATTCCTGTTCTGAGCAGCCAACCCTGCCTGTCACACCTGTACATACGTTTTTATATTTAGTATATCCCCCAACACACTCCTTTTTTTCTTCCTACTTCCACCTGAGCATAAATTTCTCATTACCCCTTCCTTTCCTCCCTTAGTCACAGCTACTCACCTGAAACCACAGGATTTTATAGGATTGGGTTGGAAGGGACCTTAAAGATCATCCAGTCCCAGGGCCCTCCAGGGACACCTTCCACTACCCCAGGTTGCTCCAAGCCTCATCCACCCTGGCCTTGGACACTTCCAGGGATGGGGCAGCCACAGCTTCTCTGGGCAATTTACACCAAGCATTCCTGCTCTCAGCCTGAAAAAGTGAGCACATACCCTTGAGGTATTTTTTAACCCTTAATGGCTACATTATTTTTTTGAAGAAAACCCAGGGTTCGCAGCAAATGCCAGTATTAAGCCAGGAAAGTTTTCTGCTTCCTCAAGCAATCTTCAAAGCCATTCTTCAAACTGTTTTAATCTGTCTCCTTGTCAGACACACAGACAAAGCTACAGCCTTGCTAAGACACAAATCACCCTGGAGATGCTTCTGTGCACACCCAGCAGTCGATACCCTGAGCAGCCCATCCTAATCACACTGCCTTGTGTCGTAAATACCGATGAGCTCGTTCCCTGTAAACCGTGGGAGATGCTCCTCAGCTTTTTGCAGTGCACTGAGGGCCACAGCTGACAATTCATCTTCACCTGTGTCCAAGAGACAGCCTGCATTAAGGTCTTTGTCTTGCTGTTGGGGTGGGAAATGAGGGTTCAAAAGGATTTAAAGCATGTGCTTGCTCAGGAGACAGGTAAAGACTCACACACAGGAGGTGTGGGAGATGGGGGAGGAACAGCAGACTGGCAAGAGAAACTGCTCACTGGACTGGAAATTAAATGTGGACTTATTTTCCCAGAGGATGTAAATTTGGTTAAAGACAATAGCTTTTAATAGACCTGCTGAAACAGAAGAGGGGGTGAGCATGACCAACAGAGTTCCTGCTTCAGATTTCAGATAGATGCAGGAGCCTCAGGGTAAACAGAGCCTAGAAACACTAGCTTTGATTTCTGATTTAAAATATAACCAGTTGTATTGTTCCAGGGAAAAGGCTGTGGCCAGCTATGGGAAAATGAGCAAGGAGAGGCCAGATGTAAGCCCAGAAAAGACAAGGAAGTGTGTAGGTGGGACCACTAACAAGGCTGTACATGGGGGGCAATCACTGCCCAGCACAGGCTCAGCATCTCTGCCCCTGAGCAAGAGAACTGCACACACAGAAGTACCTGTTCAATGAATTATGCTCTTGCCTTAGTCAATTATTTTTCCTCTTTCTTTTTCTGTCTCTCAGCAGGGACCATTTACAAAAGGGAAACAGCTGCTAAGAGTAATAAAACCCACATGTATTTCACAACAGAGCAGTGGGTTGGGTTTTGGGAGGGGATTTTTTGTGAAGCCTTGTACAGCCAACATGCAGTACAATAAACTGCAAAATACCCAGGAGGGTGATGGTCCCAGGGCCACCGAGCTGCAGGAGCAACCAGGAGCAAGGAGATGCAGAACGTGAATGCAGAAGGATAAAGCTCTTTTGGGGGAGGGAAGGAAAAAATACCCACAGTCAAATCTCTTCTGCAGCATTTTAGTAGCACACACCAACCTCTAAAAATATGGCCATGTTCAAAGGCATGCTGGGATTAAAGGAAACAAATAGGAGACAAGCACTGGAACTTTCAACTTTCATATTAAACAACAGTAATCACAGCAGCACCTGAAAAAGGTACACAACTAACAGCTGGATTATGAAGGCAACTTCTCCTGGTGCCAATAAACTGGATTGAGAAAGCTACTGCAAAATGACTTCCAGTATTCCACAGTTCCAGGCATGTTCCTCTGACTACTGGTAACACTGTGCTGTGAGACACTGCCAGGGATACATAAGCACAAACCCAGATTAGCAGAGGGTTTAATACAAACAAACAAACAAACCGAGCGAGAGAGAAAAGCAGCATTAATTCTACAAGCCCTGAAATTTGAGATACAGGGCAGCATGATGCTCCCAGCCTTGGGGAAACCTCTCCTGCCTCAGTATGGATGTATCAGTGCTGAGGTTTGGGATCACTCAGAACTGAGGTGCTGATCCTCACTCAGTGGGACGTCTGACAGAGGCACTGAGGATGTGAAACACAGCACTTCACACGGCAGCAGAATAACACATCCGTTCCTCCTCCTCCCCCACTTCTGCACAAATATAATTTTCCCTTTTGTCTTCCAGAGCATTTTGGGGGCACACGGATATTCAGAAGCCAAAAATAAAAAGAAGAAGAAAACCTCAAACCATTTGCAGTTCATGTTCACCACCCACCATCACTAATTATCAAGATTTGAGAGGCAATTTACAGGCTCCAATCTGCAAAATGCTAGTGAGAAAAATCTCTCAGGCACATCAAAAGTGTCTACACCACCCCCAAATGAAATGCAGCAGGTTTAAGATTAACATCTTACATGCGGGTCAGGAGAAGACTAGAGACACTCTCAGATGCTGTACTTCATACCCCAAGCTTCTTCTGAGCTAAAGCCAGGGGAACTCAAGTCTTAGAATAGAAATTACCTTTGGATACCTTCAGCAATTCCTTTGTTCTTTCTTCTGAGGGATGTCTATGATGTGCTTTTTCTTTTATCAGCTCTTCCAACGCTTTGTTAATCCACTCATCATCCCCTCACCCCTTATTTCTGATGGTCACATCCTCAACAAAACACATTTTGCTTCCACAAACACTTCACAGCAAATGGAGGACCTCCAGTGTCTTACAACAAATGCAAGTTAATTTTTCTATTACCACAAGTGTTTTCATCTTTATTGCACTGAGATAACCAATCTTTCATCGTCTTCAGGCTGCAGATACATCTAGAAATTTCCTCCTGTGCTGACCACACAGGAAATCAGGTTAAAATTTCACAAAGCTGAAGAGATCAAAGCAATAAGTTTTATGCAACCACGAAAAACTCAAAGCTACAAAAACAAAAAAACCACACTGGCTTTTCCTATGAAACAACCTAGTCCAGGCACAACTCAAGGGTTTAACTTACTGCTATTAATTACATTTATTTCCTATAAGAAATAGCCCTGTTTGATTTCCATTTGCGGGTTTTTTTCCCCAAAAAGAAGAAAGCAGCAATGAATTCTGAATTTGCCCTGCACAAGGGCTGGTGGTAGATAGCACCTGGGACTTCCCCACTGCGACATCCCTCTTCCTCAGCTACCCTCCACCACAAAAGATGGCTTTTTAGCTTTTATTCAACAGCCAAAAGGCATTTTTTGAGCCAAAAAGATATAAATTTTGCCTTTGAAGTGCACCAATGGCCTGGAGAGGGAAGGAAAGATTTTAAAAAAATGTGTCATATAAGGTCTCTTTCTCCTTCCTCAAATTATTCAAATAGACATGAATAGCATAATTATACTGAAAATTAACCCACAAACTTCCTAAGTGGGAAGGGCTAAATGAGCAGCAGAATGAGGGCTGCAAACACTCTGGAGCAATATCTTGCAGAAGGGGACAAAGAAAAGTCCAAGTGAGTAAGAATTTCTGGGAGCAGAACACGCTCCCCTCGGCCTGTTGGTATTAACACCCAGGAAATGAAGCATCTTCTCCCCTTCTATGGCTTATTTGTCTCCACGATGCAAAATTCCTGTGTTTACCACCACATTTCAGCCTCCTATTGGAAGCACAGTGTTCCATCCAGGAGTAGCTGAAAGGGAAGAGAATCAGCACAGTGCTATAAAATCAGCAACGTGGAAACGCAGGGAAAGAACATCGGGCCTTTACAGCACTTTACTCAGGCTGCACCAACAAAACCACTGACAAACTAAACCAGCCCAGTTACCCAGTGGGATGGTGGAACTGCCACTTGCATGCACCCTCCCTTGGGAAGTCATGCACAGCAGAAATCACTTCTCAAAGAGCAAACAAGACTGCAATTTGACAGCTAAAGAGACCTGACATTAAAACCAGAGAAGCTCCTCTACCCAGTTTTTCCCAGCATGGAGGGCCTGGTTTGAATTAATTCTACTAATTCATATCATCAGCTTAATATAGGACGAAGTTGGCCCCTCTGAGGCTGAGCTTACCTTTTTTATCAGCAAAATTAGCTTCTTATTTTAGTGTCTTTTGTTTGCAACCAGCATTTCTGCTGATCCCATACGTGGGGGTTTGATGTGTTGAAGCAACAAGTGATTTCCAAACACCAAAGCTCTCAACAGCAACATGATACTGTCAGGGAACATCTTCTCCTTCCTCAGACTCATGAAGAGCCTTCACACATGATGGAGCAAAATACAAATGAGGAAGGGAATGGGAATCACATTGCAATCGTCCTCTTCATTCACACAGGGTGGAGTTAAAAGCAACATTGGGGTGAAAAGCCCAGCAACACAGATGTCAGTCACAGGACCCACCATTTTTGCTGTTTCCAAAGAAAATTAACTAAGTTTTATTCTGAATTTTTCTTTAAACCTCAAATACTTCAGGAGAAGTGACAGGTAGACTGCTGCCACCGTTACAGAATGCAGTTCTACCACCTCATTTCCCC